>JARFTM010000318.1:0-25420 GCA_030278935.1 Trichoderma polysporum | reverse complement strand
TATTTTTTTTTTTTTTTTTTTTTTTTTTTTTTTTTTTATTTTTAAAAAAAAAAAAAAAAAAAAAAAAAAAGGGCAGCGCGCTAAGAAAAAAGAAATACAGTAGGGAAATGAAAAAGGACAAAAAAAGAGTGACAACAGACATTCAAAGACATCGACGACGACTCCAAGACACAGACGCTCAAAAAGTTCAAAACAAATGCATCTTTTCCTCCGCAGCACAGCAAAGTATACACGCAAAGGGTTATTATCTACGGAGTAGGGAGGCTCGCCAAGTCTCCAATCACTGAGATCAAATGGTGGTGGTGGTTTGGAGGGTCCATCCATCATCATGTGGGGGTTTATTCTCTTTGGCGCGAGCAGGGATTGATCCTTGAAGGCTGCAGCGAGGCGCAACCCGAAAATGACGAGTTTGGCTACGTAAAACACAGCGGAGTGACGAAGTGATAGGCTCGTTTCAAAGTCTGCACGCCAATCGAGAGACGTGAGGCCCTCTGCCCATCGTCATTGTCGCCGTCAGTCTGCTTCTTGCTGTTTATGCCGCTTTGTCCAAGCTTTTCTCTCGAAAGCCTCAATGTGAGTGCCGCGCCTCGCGACTTTCTAGAAACTACGCAAACAGGCTCGGTCCGTACAGAGAGCACACGACCCGTCTGCGGCTGGATAGCGGCTGACAACAACAACCACCATCACCCCAGCTCGCGGAGGTCTCGTCTCCCTGAGCTACGTGCTCTTGGTCGGGTCTATTGCCCAGCCCAGCCTAACATTCGCTGCCTCCCTTGCTCTGTCTCGCACACCACACCACAGCCAGATCCGACCGGTGGCGCTGCTGATTGGGCAGTGCCCTTCTATCGCCATTTTAGGCTCGAGATCGCTGAGAGCCACTCCCTGCTCACAGCCGCCGATGGTGTCTTGGGAAGTTCCAGATACATGTGCCGTTCTATCATGGGACTGGCCCGGCTCGGTGGCTGCGAGACATTGCGCAGCTGCTCTCCTGGAGACAATGTCGCCGTTGACTGGCCGCCCGGTCAACGCCACATGTAATTGTATGCACTGCGCATGTGTTTCATGCCATCCGTCCAAATCTGAGTCCAAAGGGGGCGCGTGGGAATATCGGGAATTTGGACGGTTGCAGCTACGAGATGCTATTGCTCGGAATGCGCTCGCCGAGTAGCTCCAATCGCCCATCCCCTGTCAAACTCTCCTGTCGTATCATGAATCGGTTTTGTCTTTTTTTGGTCGGTGCCTCGCCCGCAAGCAGGGACGCCGCTGCGGAACCTGTACCTGGTCTGTTCAGCATCGTCCACTACCATAACGAGATCCCAAGTTACCATGGTGACCCTCAGCTCAACTCAACTAAGACCCCATACAGAGGGACTCTGTACTAGCAGTATCCGTAATGGCGTGACTACGCGACAGGGTACATGCTTGCATGATTTTGAACAATCTTAAAAGCTCTATAAAAATTCAGAATGCTCAATGCCGTCTGGTCTCTCTACAGTATAAAAAAATTGGCGGTGGCAGTTACAGCGGTAGCCGCTCTGTAGTCTCGGCATCCGTCACTCACCTTGACTCTGACTCCGCAGTTAACGTGCTCGTACGTGCTTACTCGCCGGATTTCAGAACATCATGCCATCGCATTAGACTTATGGGATGTTAACCAGAACCAAAAGCAGTAAATAGCCGCATGAATGACAGCTTTTGGCTTGTAGATGGATGGCATGGTGCAGTTGACATCATCCATCTCTGGTGAGAACAGAGGCATCGTGGTCTTTGTCCTCAGCTGATTGTGTAGAGGCTGTAACGAATCATGGCATGAATCGCGCCGTTTTCCCAGAAAGAGTCAACGGCGCCAGCAAAAAGACCAGTCCACTTGCGGCATAAACCGCAGTTTTGACAGCTTTTGGACGAGGAGAAAAGACGTCATTGTGCCTGTTACGTGATGAGGACAACTCCAACGTATGATGCTTCCCAGGCCAATTCCTCGATCCCATCCAGCATCATTCTACTGGTGGTAACGTATACAGTAGTACTATGTAGTAGTACGAAGTACAGTAGCGCCGTGTATACTCCATACATTGTGTTGGAAATGGGGAGCAAAGCACCACGAGGCCAAGGTATCGGATACTTTGATGGAGATCTTAGCGTTTAGTGGGGTCTGCGCCATATTGTGTAGCTGCTACTTCGCCCTTTGTATCTTTGTATAGAAGTAAGGTAGTTGCACGACCCGAACGAAGCGCCCACAGTCGAAAATGTTCCGCGCCGGGCCGGTCTGTTCCTGCTTTGTGCCTACCAGCTAAAGCTCCAGAGCCGAGTCGGTTTTGTTCCCTTCTTCCATCGATATGTATCACACACTTGCAGGCGAGCTGGCCCAAGGTCCGATCGCTGAGCTGGGATGCTAAGGATGTGAGTGTGAGGCTAGCCTCGCGACCCTTTCTGCTTCGAACCCGCTTTGCCTTTGCGCACGCCCACGGGATATGCAAGACGCGCCTCTTTGAGATGAAATGTGGCGGGCCTGGAAATTGCCAGCCCGCTTTTCCGACGCCACTACAGCGCCTCAACGTCGCTAAACTTAGCGCAAGGTAGGGGTCGAGGTCGTTTTGCTGGCCCCGCCCGCCTTCCCGAATGACATGCCCGTCACGGGCCATGCGCCGCCAAACCCGAAAAAAAAAAAAGGCGACAACAGAGACAGAGACATGATCTATCCACGAGACTTTCTGATATCCACGATGTTGTGGTCAGCACGTTCCATCGCCCGCGGCAGCTCCTCTCCAAACGTGCACGAATAGAGTACTTGTACATCAGCTTTGTTAGGTACGCTTGGCGTCTTGTTTGCCCTGTATTTGTCCAGCCAAGTCTCTTTCTCTCCTTCTTTGCCCACCTCGCAGAGTGGCGCTGATGGCTTCTACGTAGTAGTACGAGTACCAGTAGATAGTATATTGGGATACGGATTATAGGAGCTGGCAGGAAGAAAAGCAGATGCTCTCTAACCTCCCGTCTCTGCATAGCAATCTGCGTCTAACCTCGAAAGGCTATGTCATATCTCCACCGGCGGTGCAGCCCCGTCCTTTGATTGGGAGACCAGGATGTCACTCCGATGACAAGGGTATCGCATATTGCCTCTGGGACCCCCACCAAGCAGCAAAGATGAGATACGACCAACCATCGACCTGAGACGTTTTTTTATGATAAAAGACAAAAGGACAAGGCCGTCTCGTCTCAGACGAAGCGAGAGACGACTGCGTCCAACGCATCTACGCCAGCGCCCCCTTGCGCTTCTTCTTCCGGAAATGAGGTTAAAAGATGGCTGTCCAAGACCCTCCGCCCACTACCCGGTGCTATCGTGCTAGTAGTTTCTGTTTCTGTTCTATCGTCGTTGTGCGGGAACAGCTCAGTCGCCGTCCAAGTATATCTCAGACATGGCCGCGCCATGATTTTCAGCCGCCTCTCGCTAGCTCGACCTTTTGGCTCGAGCCCGAGATTTTCAAGGACTCCAAAGGGATACCATTTCCACATTTAGCCGAACGCCCGTATGAGTGATCGGCGCGCTCAGCGTACAGTATACTTGGTATCTTTGACATGACTCTGCAAGAGCACAAAAGTCTGACTAAGAAGCACCAACGGGCCCAAGGACGAGCCGCGAAGACGGTCGACAGCGAGGCTATTCTAGTCGCTCGACAAGTGCTCTGTAAAGCGGTTCGCGAATCTTTTAGTTTGCCCCCCTCGCGCCCGTCCCTTCCATTCATTCACGTATACTGTCCCATCGAGATGCACGGCATGCCGGACACAGTCCGTGCCACACCACCTCGCTCTCTGTTTGTTGCGGCTGGATCGCGCTCACCGCCTCGAATGCGGAACAGTTTATGTGCGCGACGACGACGTGCTTGGCGCCCATACCATGACGATAGCTAGCCTCAGCTCAGCCATCAGTCGTGGGTTAACCATTGCACCTTTTTTTTCCCCTCCCCTCCCCCCTCTCACAGTATCATTGAGGGTTTCTGCAACGAGTAATTGGAAGATCCTCCGAGCTGCTAGATACTCGTCCAGGCGCCTAGCCGGAGGTCTGGACCATTGTGAGACACCGGGAAGGCGTCAGCTTGCCACCCTGCGCACAATGTCTGGCACTATGCAAAGCCACCTCTTGGCTGTTTTGTCCTGTCTCAGATAAGCACGCTTTTTGTCACTCCTCGACTTTTGATATTTTGCCTTTACCGGGGGATACGTGGTGCAGTCCTCTCGCCTAGCCAATAGAAACAGGAGTGTTTATGAGAAGTGAAAACGTAAATTTGCAGCCCGCGTTTCTGGGTTGACGCTGAGGGAAACGCATGCTAGTAGCACGCTGACGAACCATTCATGTCACGTATGGTGTCTTTCTTCTCGCTGTCAATTCCCCATCAACTCCATTCATGGGTCCGCGGTGGGCTTTCAGATCATCCCATCATACGAAACTTGGAGTATGACCCGGAGAATGTATCCTCCATCCGAAATACTGGGGTAGCGTTTCGACGTCACCTCGACTGCCCACATGTACCAATACTAGCATACACGACTACTACCCTACTATAGACTAGGCAGGGTAGATATACTAGTCCGAGTACTTCGCAGTAACAAAGTGGTCAAGGTGGTATTAGAACTACTACTGCCACTACATGCGACATCCAAGCGACGATCCTTTACCGGACCCTGATACGTTATGTGCAGGATCAACACCCTAACGATCAATCAAGAGACCCCGAATTTTTATCTGCCGATGAAGATCGATTTTCAAGGTTCAAGGTGAACCCCTTGATAATGCTGTGCACATCGCCTCTCGAAGACATGCGCCATTAGCCTCCCAATATCAGTAAACGCTGTTTTGGATGAATACCAAAATAGCATAATTTTCTTGTCTTACATGGACTTGTGTTATATCCAACCGTTTCTAGACTGATGCGTTGTTGGTCTGCCCCTCCGAGTTTTCTATGGATGAGATGATCAACGCGCCCCACCGCTTTAGCTCCTCAGCTACGACAAACTAAGAAGAGCCTACATCCATCCAAAGGCATCTAAGAGTGCATCACGTCTTTAGGTCCTTTGCTACCAAGTACAAAGCCATTAAACGAGCTGCTTGGGGATCAACATGCCCCAGAAACGTCTCTTGATCCGGAATTTGACAAGCCAGCTAGCGAATTGTACGCCGATCACCGTTCGGAAGCTGGCACTACAGGATCCTTTTTCCTTCTTTCATGAGCAAAAAAAAAAAGGTCGAGTTTGTGTTTGCTTCCCAGGATTTACTCTTGGCGCGGTACGAGCGGCTGTTCCATAAATATCACCAGCGGACCCAGGCGACACATGACTCCAAAGTGGACATTGCAGCATCGAGTCAACGGGATTTTACGGTTTCCCATGCCTGCGGCGTCTACTGCTCCCACCAAATCAGTTCTAGCACACCGCTGCGCTCATAGGCTTCGTGTAGACCAGCGACAGCGGCAACTGACGCCAGCAAACAGCTGCGGATAAGGGCCTCTCATGGCCTCCGCAGGCTGGGAATAGATGCATGTCTGGACTCGAGCCCGTGCGTCATACCTGCCCGTCTCGGTCTTCATGCTAATGCACGAACGCTACTTAGGCCACCATCGTGGTGGAATGGCAGCCCCTTGGTTGGCTAATCACATCGGCCAGAGAATATTAGCATTCTCTTATCAAGTCCGTCCTTGCTGCGGGGGATCGTCGACGCCTGCACCATGACCAAACGCCTACCGAGGACGCAAGCAAGGTAAATACGCCACTTCTCAAGGGGTCTCTGCCATTGTACCTTTGGGGATCTCAGATCGGGCAAAGAGAAATGATGCCTGGCGTTCCTTGATGATCGCAGTGGGCAGATTTCAAGCTAGCCATTGCGTGTGATTGAGAGATTGTGTAACGTCGCGATCTACACCGACCAGCTCCTACGCAGTTGATGGTGACAGTCATAACAGCGGTGAGCATCCATTTGGCGCGCTCCAGGAGCAAATCCTCGTTTTTTGCCTCTTTTCTGCTTGTATTCCCTTTGGTGTGGTGTGGTTATGAAATGCCTCCCCGCCAATGATAAGCAATGGGCAAAGCTAGAATATGCGGAGTCGGGTCGGAAGGAAGAGCAGCGTGGTGCATCTCCGACTGCATGCCGGACACACCTCGATGGTGTCAGTAGATATGCGAGTGATGAGTGTGTGTGAAGGCCCCCCCAATGATAAAACAAACACAAATTAGCTCTGGACTAAGACCCCCCCACGTAAAAAAGCGAAGCGTGATGCTGAAGATTTTTTCTTCTTTCTTCTTCTTCAGGTTTTCTTAATTGGTATGGCTCCTAATAGGCATGGACTAGCTGTTCTAATTTTGTCATCTGATAACTGTGAGATTCTACGGTTTTATCACGATAGCGTGGATCGAGAGTTTGCACTACGGAGCGGATTAATTTGGTCCGTCTGACTAGAACTCTTTGACCTTGCTTGGTGCTGACGGACTGCAGTATGATTACTGACAAGTATAATTTGCCTACCCGGTATGAAACGATGAATGCTTCTGGGTATGCTATCACTTCATAATAAATAAACAAATAAATAAATAAATAAACAAACAAACATATCATGCTATCAGTCTTGTTTTGAAGAACCGGGATGTGGAGATTAGTGTTTACGATCTGTCGCCTTGTAGAATGTTGAGAAAAAAAATTCATGACTGCTGTTCAGCGCTAGTTATGTTGTAGCGTGCAATATATCTAGAATTGCCTTTATGTGTAATAGAGTCAAATAAGCTGCAAAAACATGCATCTTGCAGTAAAAAATACCGTATTAACTGTATATTGTGTTTTCGGAATCCAGTTACTGTTGCTGTAAAGTTATTACCTCTTTTTTTAAAAAAGAAAAAAAAAAGAAAAAAGAAAGAGATGATTGGATCTTCGGCATCGTCGTGCTGTTGAATAAGTATGACGCGTCATCTCAGTCAGCAATCTTTTGCTTGCATCTTCCACAGCTACCTAACACCATTATTGAGAATATTTTCCCTTGATTATTGCGTAATATATGGATAAGAGGAGAGAATTCGATCTGGTTATCACCGTGCCTTACAGTGTACCTTTATTTGAAACTAAGACGTCCATCTCTACCAATCATATCATGACTCGGTTAACCGAACATTGCCGAACTTATGGCACGTCTACCAGACGGCTATGGAGCGAAAAGTAAGAGATGAAACAATAGACGCTGCCGCATTGCCGGGGGCGAGAAAGTATTTGCGTTTGTGACGTCTGTGCTGGATCTTTGATGGTCCCTTTGATGCTGAACCCTTGTCGTGCGATGAGTATCGGAGCATCTATCTCTTCTTTCCCCTTGCTAAAGTTAGTTCTCGCAATTCCTACCACATACCTTAATGGATTGTATCCAGTGAGGAAAAAAGCAAAGAATTGAGAGCCTGAACCACCGTTTAGTCCAAGAGGTATGTATAAGTCGATCGTCTTTGATGAGGAGCAGGAGCCTTTGAAATTTTATAAGAGGGAAGAGAAGTTGACAAGTTTACGCTTCTTAAATCAAAGGGGGTGGCGACTCATGTGATCGTAAGATCTCCAAATATTCCCTCGTCTAGCTGGGCAGGTAGGCGAGGCATGGGTGCCTCGTGCCTCGTGCTAAAATTGATAAGCGGATTCGCCACGGAATCAAATAGTCCTGATTTAATATCGCCATGAGCCTGAGACATATATTTTTATCGATTCTCCATGGAGGTTGGACCTGATTCCATGGAAATCAATTAGACGGAATTTGGTAGAGCTTTAGTATAGACGATTCCGGATCACAGATGATGGATGGTATCATTCGTGGAACTCGGTAATAGGTTGATGAGTGTATAAGTATTCGACTTTATTGAATTACATGAAGAAAGACCTCAAGATTCCTCTCCTCCTTGAAGAAAAAAAGAAATAGAGTATTGTACTATCTCAAACTGGCAATAAATGCTGCGGCCACCAACTCTCTTGACTCAGGATATGGGTTAGAATATGCGATTTAATGAATATGTTTTCTCTTTCAAGTAGATCGGCTATTGCTGTCCGTAATCGGAGCTCTGATTACCGCCGTTGGTACAGGGGCGTACAGTTCATCGATCCTTACAGCTTATCTGAGGCATCAGGTATCTGTGCCCGACTCGTACGAGCCGCAAAAGAATTATGGAGTAGAAGGACTAGCATTGATGATGCGGCTCTTTATTACGAAGCGAGAGACGGGTCTAGGCGCCTGGGATCAGTGCTATTATCAGCTCAATGCATATGCAACCTCGTTGTAGAGCCAGAAGCGGTCCATTCTAAATGGGGTGGTCCAAGCATGCATTTGCGCGAATGTCGTATTTTTTCATGTAGACCAACGAAATAGTCCTCGCCACGGAATCACAAAACCCATAAAATCCGTGTATCATCCTGTTAAGCATACCAAAAGGAAACAAAGTTCCGGGTCTGCTTAGTAAAGTACGGAGCAGGCTCAGGGATGATGGGCTAGTCGGTTAAGAAGAGTGAAATGCCGAGAGATACTAAGTGATACTGTATGGTGATACTGTATGGAAGTTTTTTTTAGCGCCAATAAGAAGCTGCCCAATTGGGAATAAAACACCTAAAACGCTGAAAAGATGGGCCCTGTGGCGTTTCTAGACCTTTTCCATTTCTTCTCTGTAATAACCGAGGGCTTTCGCTATATGATTTCTGATGTCATGTTACCGTTTGCCGGAATCACGCTCTATCTGCTTTTATTAGCCAGCGCAAAGTTCTCTCTCAGTTTCTCTTATGTTGTAGACGTATGTGAGACCGCCAACTTCATTGCAATTAGTAAAAGCGATAACTGTAGAGTGATGTATGCATCGTGTCGTCATGTCGAAACTCTTAACTTGCAAATATAAGGTAAGCGTGTGTTCCTTGCATTTCATCGAAAACAATCGCAGCCTTGCCAGTTTCGACAACCGATTCCGCTATTATTCCGGAATCCATAGCCGGAAGGACCCACTTTTCCGGAGCCTGGTACCGAACCCAGCTGCCGACTATTTCGGTTTTAACGAAGAGAAGAGCGTTTTTAGCTCTAAAAAGAGGGGAAGCTGGTCCAAATGATCATTTTTAGCAGAGCTAGCACGTTATTTCCTTGTTTAATTACCAATAATCCTTGCGGCCAACATTGCGGCGTTTCGTTTCCAAGTCCCACGGCTTCGTTTTGCGGTAGAAGCCGAGCGGAATCGTCTTGCATCACCTCTGCCACTATCAATAGCCCCCCTGCTGGGAATAAAGCGGAACTAATTCGATTGCAGCCAAGACCCAGCGGCAGGGCTGGGCGATAAGCCCCTCAAGCTTCTGGATTCGTGGATACTGTGGAGCCAGCACCTGTTTATGGTTGTTTCTTAGTACCTGGGCGAAAAATTTGGATCGGCTACATCCGTGGCAGCCAATCACGGCACTTGCCAGGCCGCTGTAATTTTTTTCTTAGCAGGCCGCAGTGGGTCTGCCAGCTCTCCATCAGCGGACGCCGCAACTCAAAGCTCCTGGTTCCTGTCTAGTGGTGATGACGTCCCGGGGTCGGTTCTGCGATGACCGGACGAATGGACCGAGGTTATGGCACTAATAAGATCGAGCAGACAACTTCAATTTGGAGAATATATATATATAACCATGGCACGCCACTCCAGGACGATAATGGCATGATTCGAGCACACACACTCTAGCATTCACACACACTCAGCATCTAAACATCCACTTGGAGCAATACCTTCTCCTGGTTTTTCCCTATTAGTACACTTTCTTATACACCACTTCGCCATGGCGAGAGTACCATCAGCAAGCTCCTCCTCTTCGACATTGGAGGGAGCAGTTCCAGACCCTGACAAAGACCAAAATCCTGAATTTGAGCCTATCAGCCGAGTTTCGAAGCCGGCGCCTGTTAGGCGGACATCCACCTCGGGCAGATCCCACACCAATCCTCAGAAGGAGGTCTTCGATCCCAATCTGGACATCAACCTCCCATATCGCACCCTCAGCCGCGATGCCAATTTCGATGAATACCGCGTGGTATCCCGCACGGGCACTATCCCCGGACCGGTTGAGCCTCCGGAAGTCGCTCAAACCTCTGGTAGTGAAGGCGGCGAGAAGCACTACCAGCTCGTCACCTTTACCCCTGACGACCCCGAGAACCCCAAGAACTGGTCCAAGGCATACAAATGGTACTGCACCATGGTCGTCGCCATTACATGTTTTGTGGTAGCGTTCTGCTCATCCGTTATTACTGCCGATTTGATTGGACCGTCAGAGACCTTTCACGTTAGCTTGGAGGTTTCATTCATCACTGTGTCGGTTTTCGTTATTGGCTTTGGTGTTGGGCCCATGGCCTTTGCTCCCCTGTCTGAGGTATTCGGGCGACGAATTATCTAGTGAGTTTACTAAGCAGCACCATCGACCTTTGAATTCCATGCTAACACATTCATAGCGCCTCGACACTCTTAATTGCAGTCGTCTTCATTATTCCCTGCGCCGTCTCAAAGAATATTGGAACCTTGATTGTTTGCCGAGCCATCGATGGCATTGCTTTCTCGGCTCCCATGACACTGGTCGGCGGTACGCTTGCAGATTTGTGGAGAAATGAGGAGCGTGGTGTCCCCATGGCTGCCTTTTCCGCCGCTCCCTTTATTGGACCAGCCAGTGAGTAGCCTTGGACAAATTTGCATAATTTTGAATCATCTAACAATTGAAAAATAGTTGGTCCTCTTGTTGGCGGTTTCCTTTCTGACGCTGCCGGCTGGCGCTGGTTGTACTGGATCCAGCTTATCCTTGCCGCCATTGTCTGGATCCTCATCTCCTTTACCGTCCCCGAGACTTACGCACCCACGATTCTCGCCCGCCGTGCCAAGAAGCTCCGCGAGACGACTGGCGATCAGAGCTACGTTACTGAACAGGACATTGACGAGAAGTCTATGGGAGAGCGACTCACAGTCTTCATGATCCGCCCCTTCCAGCTGCTCTTCCAGGAACTCATCGTCCTCCTCCTTTCGCTCTACATGAGCGTCCTCTACGGGCTTTTGTATATGTTTTTTGTTGCTTTTCCAATCGTGTTCCAAGAAGATAAGGGATACTCTGCTGGTATTACTGGTCTCATGTTTATTCCTCTGGCTATTGGCGTCCTTGGCTCTGCAGCCTGCGCTCCATTGGTCAACAAACATTACCTCAAGATGTCCGCGAAATACAACGGCAAGCCTCCTGCAGAGATTCGTTTGATTCCCATGATGCTCTCTTGCTGGTTCATCCCCATTGGATTGTTTATCTTCGCATGGACTTCGTACGCGGATCTCGTCTGGGTTGGACCCGCTCTGGGCGGCTTCCCCGTTGGTTTCGGGTTCATCTTCCTCTACAATTCCGCAAACAACTATCTTGTCGATTCCTACCAGCATCAAGCAGCTTCTGCCCTTGCTGCTAAGACTTGTATCCGAAGTTTCTGGGGCGCCGGTGTGGTCTTGTTCACTGAGCAGATGTACCACCGACTTGGCGACCAGTGGGCCTCTTCGCTTTTGGCATTTATCAGTCTGGCTTGCTGCGCGATTCCCTTCTGCTTCTGGACCTGGGGAGCCAAGATCCGTGCTCGCAGCAAGTATGCTTACGGCGGTGACGATGAGGTGGAGACCAGCTCGAGTCCCAATGATCTTGAAAAGGCTCAGAGGGTTCCAACCCATGGCACCGCTGTTCGAGACAACATGGATGCTGATCTCGACTTGAGCCGAGCGAGAAGCTATGTCAGCAACCCATAGACAAACAAACAATCAATCAAACAACCGACCAAACCAAACCAAACCAACCAATCACAAAACAATAGAAACGATTTATAGATTGATATCCCCTACGAATGATAGATTTAGATTTTAAAAGCATTTGGGCGGCGTTTTAGAGGCATTGGGATGATACCTGGACTAATATCGGAGGCGGACGAGGTAGAGAGCATACATTTAATGATAATAAGACTTTTACTATATTTATTTTGAACATTTTTTCATTGCTTGTGAGACTGTAATCGAGCTATAGACTAACGGTGGCTGATTTAAATATTGGAGATATTTCCTATGATCTCACTAGTATTTACAGCCCAATACTGCCATCAGGACAAGTATACTGTACTTGCAATAGGCCGATCTCCATCGATCTATTCGACGCCCGTACAGATCGGCGCCTTTTCCGGGAGCGGAGCCACTTCTCGGATGCAAGGCTTGGCAAGCTTCCGTCTTGGGACCCACTGTGGCGATTATGATGGATGCTAATGTAACAGCCATTCATAGTTTTAGGTAAAGAAATCATTAGAGCATGATCGAGCGAATGAAGCAGGGGTATATAAGTTATCGATCATCTTCTGGGGGGACTGCGGTATAAGTAGTCACAACTTGTGGAGCCTTGCCCACCGCAACGTCAGTAGCTGCGGGTACCAGCGTGGACGATATCCTGCGGTTTCGTCGGAAGAAGTACCTAATGGGATATATGTCAGTAATTAATAAAGAAATAAAAGAGAATTGGTTAAAAAATGCAAGGTCAGCTACTCACACGAATGCTCCAACGGCTGCAAGGAGAACGGGTACACCGAGGCCGACACTGACGCCAATAATGACGGCGTTGCTTACACGATGCTTTCCGGACTTCTCTTGGGTTGAGACCGAATCTGTTGGCGATAATGATCCAGTAGTGGTAGGCGGCGGCGGCGGAGGAGGAGGAGGAGGAGTATACGACTTTGGCTTTCCAGATGAGCTCGTCATTGTCACGGCAGTGGCTGCAAAGTCGACAGTCTTGAAACTAGATGGCGGGCTTGTGGTCCAAACAGCAGACACGCCAGATTTGACGGTTGACGTGAGGGTCTGTGTTCTGATATTTTTTGTCAAGCTTTGCAATGAGGCAGGGCAGTTTATCAAGCCTGATGAGGCGCAAACTACTGCTGTTTGGGTCTCTTTGGTAACTGTGCTTGTCACTGAGAGACTCTCGGCACGCTTCCCGGGAGCAGAGGATCGAGATGCGGCAGCCGTTGTGGTAGAAATTGTTGTTGCTTGAGTCGTGCTGGCTATTATACAAGTCTGTGCCAGGGTGGTGAAGAAGATGGGTATCTCTGTTTCTGGCGTAGGGCCCCATGTGTTGCCGAATACGACGAGAGAGGCGCCGGCACCGGCACCGACACCAAAAGTATACTCCTGGGCGATGCTCAACCGACAATCGCCGTCTCTCCTCTTCAGAGAATCGACTTCGCCTAGAGTAATGTTCGTAACGAATTCGGCAATGTTGGCATAGATGCGTGCTTCCACGCCTGCGCCGATGTCGTCTCCTGGTGGTAATGGGACATCAAGTGTGCTTGCAAGATCATCTATCGTGATCCCGATGCGGGCTTCGAGGCGGAGGACTGCCTGCAGCACAAGCTCTCCACTTTTGAGTATCACAGGGAGGAATGCAAACTTGCCGCCATCGCTGCATGTTTTGTTAGCCTCAAATCTACATGTGTATGGGAGGATAAGTAGCATTATACTTACAAGTCTAGTTTCGAGGCCTCCAAGCCAAATAGAGCAATCTGAGTCCGCACATTGTCAAAGTGAATGTGAAATCCGCTCTGGATATCAATTTGGCCATTCACACTGAAAATGAGGTCAACCGAGAAGACGGCACCCAATAGCAGACCGTCACTAAGTGCTACACCGGCCAGTGTTTTGGACTGATAGATGTTGAATGTGTATGTTATCCCGGCTGAAAGAACAGTGTCAATCTCCATGTATATTTCCACGTCTGTCAGGTTCACGTCCACATTGTAATCTGAGAGAATCAAGTCGGCGATATTGAAGTCGATCTCTGGAGGAGACATAATGTCCTCAATCTCATTAATCGCTGCCCCAACGCCTTTGGACAGGGTGAAAATGGTTTTGAAGGTGTCTGTAACGTTCTTGGCGTAGTTTTTGATGTCGACCCACGTGTTCTCGAAGTTGTCTTTAACTTGGTCCACCATTGAAGTGACGTTAGATGGGCCATTGGAAGCAATTCTTGCGCTGGCGTGGCCTTTGAGGTAGCATTTAGTGCAGGTGATCGTGATGCTCGCCGATGCACCGTCATCATCTGACGAGTCGTCAAACGGGCTTACAATTTGTTAGATGGCAATTCTTCTACTCAAAGCAAGCAATCTTCTTTTCTCGTAGAGGAAAAGAACTTACTACTTGAAAATCGTCACGCCATCGAGACCCAGAGAAAAAGAAGTCGAGTTATCGAACAAGACATGTGTGCCGTTTCTCTTCACTCGACTGGCAAGCCGCCTTCGCACCTCGTATATAGTTTCGTCAGAAGACTTTCCAGGCAAGTTTCTCACAACGAGATCTGAGGATGCGACATGAGAAAGCAGTATGTAGAACAAAGTGAGAAAAAGTAATGATTTGCACGACATTTTGACTAGCTGCTGGCGCCGCTTATTCGCGAGGCAATTTACATGTATACCGTACAGTAAACCAATTCATTTACAAAACGTGTCGAACCGGCACTAATACGCGGGGGCCATCTTGAATTTAAAACAACCGATATCACTGATCTCAAGACACTCTAGAATGAGCAATTGACCCCGTCTTTCGCGCCAAGAAACGCTTCACGTTTGCGCGAGCGCAAGTCCAAGGCAGGGCTGCGACCGCGGATGCGGCTGAGGCCCAACTTCATGCGGGCAAGCCAGGTTTCGGTTAGAGAATCTGCACAATGGCCCAGACTATGGCCTAATCTGGTGTTGCAAATATAAAAAAAGAAAATGGCAGAACCAACACTCGTTACAGCTTGCGGAGGGGTACCAGGGTTCCGTATTGTTGGTCGTGCCCAGAAACTCTTACAGGCAGTCCAGTGTTCCCCATGCTTGATCCTTCGCGCGGAAAAGCACGAAGTGGTATATTGTGGACCGTTCAGGTGGTTTCATGTAATGGTATCATTTATCATTGTTGCTGCGACCAGCCGCCGGCCGTATGCGCTGTCCAACAGACTGCATCGTCAGCGTCCGCGCCGCGCTTGGAATTCGATAGAGATGCCGCGGAGGAACTAGACACGCCGTCGCAAAAAGATCAATTGACCCGGTCTCACAGAATGACTTTGATGGTGTCGTATGCGTGGCTGTGTTGGATTGTAATAAGGCGCACTTTCATGCGAAAATTGCTTCTAAGTGCTCCACCAAGCTTTTAGCTAATGCCTAGCACATGCACTTTACTTACCGAACGAAATAAAAATGATATAAAAATAGGATTGCTTTCCACGTACAGTCTCTGTGAGTTTTGGGTGTTGGGTGGCCTAAATGGCGTGAGGAAGTTTTGTGCGAGTAGCTGCATCGAGCTAGCAATTTGCTCCTGCATGGCCAGAATCCTACCAGACAGGGGAGCTTTGCATCAAGTAAAGTGTCTGGTGACTGCTTCTAGCAACAAAAGCTATGAGGCTGTGGAGGGGGCCAAAAAGCGATAGGCGAATCTAGATGTATGTAAGCTTTTGAATTGCAATTAGATAAGTAGTAGTAGTAAACTCCAGCCGAGGGCTCGAGTTGACTAGTAGTCTCAATGGAGATGTTAGAAGCCTAGGATATCCGTTTGATCCGCCTAGTTCTTACAATCCTCTTGTCGGTCCATGCCGGGCTGTTCATGTGAGAGTGGGCGAACGGCCTAAAGCGGTATTTTTCGGAATCAGCTCTATCACTTGGCAACTTTTCCTGCAATACCCTTGCGGACAGTTGAGACTTGTCGGGGAACTTTATCTCAGAGCGAGATTGGTTGGCTGGTTGCATGTAAATATAGCTAGGACTCATAAGTAAAGAGGATGCAAGAGTACAACCAACTCCTAAGACAGAATCCTCTTATTGTCATTTATAACTTACTTATGTACAACCCATGTCATAGCCCACGAGTTCTATATATGTACTGCTATTTACTGCTATTTACTGCTATTTACTGCTATTTACTGCTATTTACTGCTATTTATTACTACTTGCTGCTACTTGCTATTATTATTATTACTTGCTGATACTTGCTGCCAGTTACTACTACTTACTACTATATATTAATAATAATATAATATTATATAATATAAGTTTATTATAAAAGCTAATATACTTTTCCCCCTCTCTTATAGCAAACTTTAGGATGCTGGATAGCTGACTTGGGGTATGACAAAAGGCTTCGGGCTATCTTAAGAGACTCGGCATAGTGTTGCACGTCCTCATCTCCTTCAGGCACGTCCTAATCTTGTTCTTGTTAGCGCATTTCTCTGCGATGTTCAACTGCCAAGCGATTTCATCAGCTGCGCCTGCGATGAGAGGTACTAGTTGTGTATCTTCGGAGATGAATGTAGTTGCTCTTGCTTATTGAGTGTGTTCTTGCGTTACTTGTAGGTTGATATTGCTAAAATATAAATCGTTAATGCGACTATTGCGGCAGGATATGGCGATGTTTACGTATGGTGTCTGTTGTAAGTACCGGGAGGATAGATGTGTTCTTTTAATATAGTTTTACGGAGACATCTCCGGCAATCCTTCTTATCAGTTCACCTAGGTAAATAGTAGCGCAAATAGCAGTAAATAGCGGCAAGTAGTAGTAAATACACTGTCTCCTGCCATAATGTAGACTTTGTCTCGCAGAAGTAAGTGGTTCTGCTCAAGTCAGGAGAGGGAATTCATGACGACTGAATTTTCTTCTGCGACATAGTCCTTCAAATCAACTCAACAAATTTCTTACCGACATGCCTCTTAGTTCGGTCGCCGATTGATTTCATGACAGCTTCCATCCAAGCCTGTATCTGATGCTCGGACGGGGCCTTTGGTTGTAGTCGTCTCTGGATTGCTTGAGTTGCTTCTGTAGGGCTTCCTTGAGGAGTAGTTCTAGCTAGAGTAACTTTAGTTGGAGCAGCTCCTGTCGTGGTATTTTGCTTGGGTTTGACTGGTGTCTGCAGCGGGATCCATTGTCACAACAGTGCCGTTGGCCGGTGTCGCTAGAGAAGGCGACAGCTTATTATGCATATCTTCTTCCTACTATGCCTGATTAAAACATAGCGAATGACTAGCTCTTCGGCTGGCTGATACATGTAGTCCGTAATATCTCTCGGGGTGGTACATTTCAGTATATTTCTTGTTATCCTCATCACCGTTTCCACCCTAATTGAATTGTAGACATTACCTGGGCAGTTTTATTTTTACGCCACCCTTTTGCTGTGATACCTGCTGGGTACCTACCACGCTGGGTCGCTACTTCAGATCAGTTTTTATATTATGTAGACAAGACATAGGCAGCTTAAAGAGTAGCTCTATTATCCTACTCTAAATTATGAAACTGCTAAAGATTGAAAACGCTGCCCCAAGTTTTGACAGTTGTTTTCAAAATGGCCAGAACTTCGTTGGCCCCTGTGCTCGGAGCCTTAGAGTTTTTGCCAGAGACCTGATTTCCCCATTGTATCTCCCAAGCTTGCAGCTTTTGATAAAAGGCAGTCTGGTTGTAGTTTGAGTGCTTGGTTGTCGCAAGGTAGTCGATAAATTGTTCCCATCGTCCGAGATAGTAATCGCCAACCAATCCGGCCCATTGCTTTGACGCATAATCCTCAATTTGCCCAGTAGGTCCCCACAGTGTGACTTGGTTGCGGGCGTTGTACTCGAGAAAGTTGGCGGCAGACGGTCCGCTTGCGCGGGCCGCATTGATCCAGGGAGTAAGTTGAAAATTCTCGTTGGTTGCAAGAACGGCATCGAGAGTCTTCAATAGAGCAATGAGCTTGGCTCCGTGAGACCTGATCTCACTGGAGCTTGCGGAGGCACTGTATGCCGCAACAAGATCCTTGTAGAGATCCTCAAAGCTGTTGGCGAGGACTTGGCGGGTCCAGTCAACGAGGTCGTACTGGTAGGCTGGGTTGCTAAATAGTTTCACATCTTGCAGGCCGGCCTTGAAGAGCTCAGTCCAGGCTTCGACCATGATAGCTGGGTCATACATGATCGTGGTAGCATGGTGGCCAACACGACCCACGAGACCACTAATGTTGGGAACCAGCTCCAAGATCGACTTGGGGACAGCATTAACCGTCAAATTGGTGTTGTTGAACACGGTGGGGCGGAGGAGTTCCCATCCGGTATACAAACCCTTCACATTTTGGGTTCCATATCTAGCGGAGACCCAGTCATGGAAGTAAGTCTCCGTATCGATCGGCTTGGAGCTCCAAGCTTGATCCAACAACAAGTCATACATGATTTCATTGCCCTCCTGGCCTTCCATGGTCAAGCCGAACCCAACAAGGGAGCTCGAATTTCGCACTGCATCCATAGCGTTGATGGTTACATTCTCGATCTGGCCGTACAAACCCATGTTACCACCATAACCGTGAAGCTCGCACCAGATCCAAGGCTTGCCATAGAACGAGTTGGTACGGAGCCACTGAGGGGCCGACTCAGCAAACAAGTCAAGGAGCAGCATATCTGAGTTCTCCGTGATGCCGCCCAAGAAGGCCTCAATTGCATCATTTGACCAGAATGCACTGTCTGAAGAAAATAACCAGGCCTGCATTACCCAAATCGCGTCTGGATCGGCAGACTTGAGGGCGGTCCAGGTGTTGTGGCTGACATTTTGAAGGTAGGTCAAATCGCTAGAGAGTGGTTGGTTTTCGTTGAACTGATCGAGGGTCCAGTACTTTGTGACATTGCCATATAGCTCCTGCTGTTTTCCGATGAACAACTTTTGTAGCTGAGCAAAGTGCGGGTCAAATGGGTTAATATAGGTATCGGCGCTGAGGTCTGTTGCAAAGGTCTCCCAGACAGGGCTTGTGGACAGAGATATGTTGGGAAACACGCGAGAGATGTTACGGGGGACGAATCCCGGGAAAGCAGGCAAAATGGGGGTGATACCGAGTTCTTTCATACGGTCCAAAATCTGGAGCTGCATGGCGAATTGATCATCAACCCAAGAGTCAGGCATGTTGCCATTCCAAGATCCCTGGATATTTCCGAAATGATTCCATGCAAGGAAAGCAGGCCCGCTGATGAAAGAACTGATCTCCTCGTCGTTTAGACCAATATCAGTGAAGACATCAATGAAGATCTTCTCGACACCGATCCAGGCAAGGGCCAGATTCACACCACGAAGTGCCATCCAGTCCAGCTGCGTCTCCCAATCCTCCCATGACCAGAAAGCGCTCGTATAAGAGGTTGTGACTGCGAGATACCGTTAATATCCAATGCAAGTGGAATTGGTACGTGTGTATTCCAGCTTACCAGTATTCCAGTGATAGCGGTAGGGAACTACGCTGGAGCCCTTGAGAGGAGATTTAATCTGCGGAAGATTCTTCGGGGCTTGATCCAGCTGGCTTCCGATATACCACCAGATATCAACATTGACCACGTCAGACAGATACTTGTGTAGGCTTAACATCACATATATCTAGTCAGTATCACATTTTTGACTCCTATACCGCCAATCGAACATAAGACAACGGTATAGTTTCAAGAAGACTCACCCTGATAGCAAGGCACTTGTTGTGGTGCCCTCAATTAGGATCTTTCCACCCTTTGTTGAGGAAACCGTATAACTATCATTGGCGAGAGTAGATCCATGGGACGAGGGCTCAAGGGAAAACTCAAAGGAGTTCACATGATTTGGGAGGCGGCGCTTGACGAGAGCCTCAACTCCGGCCGTTGACGAGATGCTGCTGGACGCAGCAGCGCCAATGGCTGAGAGCAGCCAGACACAGGTCTTGAAGGCACGCATCATGGGCGGGCGAGTTGATTGCTTTCTCGGAGAGGTTGGAGAGTTCAAGAACTGCATGCCTGGAAATACTTTCGCGATTTAGGGGCCGAGCTCTTATAGGAGCTTACCCTGAGCATGGATGTCATCACCGCATGAAGCTAGCTTGTATGTGGGGATTGCTGCTTTCTGGAAGCTTGAGCGTCGATGTAACAACCACGTGGGAATTTGAAGTCATTGGCTAGACCAGGGTCGAGGAAAGCCGGCATTGCTAGTTTGCTAAGGAGATGGCATATCATTGGCGATTTCGGATGACACGCTCATGTCATACCGTCAGTCAATTACCAGTGGCACTATCTAACAGCTATATTAACGAAAGACTGACGCCTCGACCCCTGTCTGAAGTCCTCGAGAGTCTATGCAAGATAAAGTGGCGGCTTTGGTAGCAATGTTACCTCCGCACGATTGATCTCGCCGGCGTACGGCATTGGCAGGCCGATCGGTAGCATCGGCACTTATACTGTCCCAGCATACGGCCAAGACACTTATACGTATTCATTACCAACGACTCGAAAATCCAACGGCTGAAGAGGCGTAAATTACTACTCGTACTGTATATTGCTAAAAGGTGTAACGTTCCTGGCTTGCTTTTTGGGACCAATGGCTCGCCAGATCTCCACAACGTTTTTAAGTGCTTAGCTGGTTCGGGGTTTAAAGTGGCGTAATAGTTTGCTTCCGGTTCCTGATCTGCCCCAACTACTCTCACTATGGTAAAAAGGCTTGGAAGTGACAGTCATAGTCCGACATTATTAAGGATTAGCCGATTAATGATCGGCTACTATCAATGAGGAGAGTTGGAGACGAATGTTGGTACTGTATAACATCATCAAACCCCGCGGATATGGCCCCAGCTATGAGAACCCCAACGTATGAATATTAATTGAAAGCACATGGGGGATGATATGATAAGTTGGCTGATGTTCTGTGCGATGTCAATATATATATATATGTGCATTTTGACTTCAGAGGATCGGAATTGTGTATTATCGGCACGTGTATTGCTACCGCTTATATTCTGTGCCGGTTCCCGCAAGGGCCTGAACTCCAGTCAGCACCCTTACCTATAACCTTGACCGACAAAACAGTTCGCAACAACGCGTTAGCGGTCGGTGTACTCCGTATTTGCTAGAGTTACGAGCTAGGCCCTGGTTTACGCAACACAGCGCGACCCCTCTCCGAGCATCGGATAAAGATATTAGCTCAATGGCATTTAGAGCCCTGACTGTACACTATGTTAGACCTTCTTTGATTAGCGTGCGTCCTCGTGCGCTGCGGAAATTATGATTGGCAGTGTCTATTAGTCGCTACTGTCTTTAGATACCTTTCTAGATCTAGTATGACGCTTATTGTTGTGGGATGTAACCTCGTTGAATAATAACTAACAACACAAATTATTTCGAAAGCTTTTGATAGGCAAGGAACAGGAAAGGGCTATTGCTCGCGTGAAACCTGCGGAGTGAGATCTCATCTCTATAAGGAACATGCAAAACAGGGTCATGACCATTTCGCTAAGATTTATGTATGTTAAAGATGCGAAACACCTCATGGAAAACGCCGCTACGTCAGAGAAGTTCTCATACGTCTGACATAATAAACCAGTGGAGTTTAATGTAGGCGACAGAGTGTACCTTCGTCTCCATAAAGGGTATCACCTTAGAGGGAAACCACCCAGGAAATGGTCGCAACAAAGGGCCAGACCATTCGAAATACTCCATAAGATCGGTCCATTAGCCTACCAGCTAAACATACCAGAGAAAATAACGTTGTATCCGTCGCATATCTCCTTCCGGCTCCAAAGACTCAGGACCCGTACTGTCGTCAACCCAAACCACCAGAACATATACTTATCGACAGTCAGAAAAATTGGGAAATTGGTAAGCATACTAAATAAAGGCTTAATAAAGGGAGTGGCTATCTAGCACCCCAAGTTGGCTATCGGCATCCTTGAATTCGCTGTGTGGGGGAGAAAGAGGAAAAAAACAAAAAGGTGCATATGCTTTAAAATAAACTTATAATATATAATATAATAATATTATTCATAATATATATAAGCAGTAGTAAGTAGCTAAAACAGCAATAGCTAGCAGTAAATAGCAGCAGCTAGCAGTAAATAACAGCAAATAGCAGAGAGTAGGAGAAGATAGCAGGTACTAAAAGAAGATGGCGATAAAGAGCAGGATTAGATGGCAAGAGGTATCAGGAATTAAAAGAAAGTATTAATTGATAGCTAGAAATATCACGGGTGCCGGATAGGCAACATGGGATGTGGATAGTCACACCCTTAATAAACAAGGAGGACATCCATAGGTTAAATACCTTATGAGGTGGAAAAACTGCTGTCCTGAGCAAGATCAATGGGTTAAGGGAATTGAAGAGAACTTATCTGGTCTGCTGAAGAGTTGGTACGCGCTTATGCACAAAAATACCTGACAGTTTAATTGTTCCTTAAACAATCTGAATCTGTTGAGGTGAAACGGATTCCTAAAACAGATACCTAAATTCTACTGCTGTAGAAACGGCAGTAGTAGGCAGTAGCAGGAAGTAGTAGGCAGTAGTAGGCAGTAGTAAGAAATAGCAGGTAGTAGTAGGTAATAGCAGGTAGTAGCAGGTAATAGCAGGTAGTAGCAGGTAGTAGCAGGCAATAGCAGGCAGACGCTAAACAGACTACGTGACGAGAGTGGGACAGTACATAAAGATTACTCTCGATCCATCATACTTACTACCTGTACAACAAACAGCTTGTCAGTCTTGGCGATCAGTCGAGCTAGGGTATTTGATGATTACCTGAACTCGGAAAATAGCGAATGCTTTGTCCAGAAACTGTAGGCCTACCTGCTACTTCATTAGTATCACATTGAGTAGCCATCAATATGAAGTCAATCAGGTATGGAAAGAATCAGTCTAGATTTGCTATGAGCTCATCTTCTAAGGCTAAGTACAAAATCATATTCGCTCTCCATCCAGAACCAGTGTCGACAGATTTAGATCAAGCTGCCTAAGTCTTAGTATTGATGGTTTTGTGTCTGTACATGCCCTTGCATTAGCATATGGCACTCTCTTGCAAGCTGTTTTGCCTCATCAGATAGAAATTGCCTCTCTTCGCTAACTTGCAGCAACGTACGTCTCCAAGTCTCCCAATGTTGTGCCATTGTCCCCTCAACAGCAAGCCGTTGCCCTGGCAGTCCACCGAGCACCGGTCTGGACCAATTCCGTACCTCATCTGGATCCAAATCTTTTAGCAACTTTGTCCCGGCGACGGTGAGCCATGCATGTATCTCGCCGATGATAGCTTCTAGGCCTGGACGCCTCAAGCAAGCTAAATTCAATAGTTCATACCCCCAGTTTTCTGTTACACCACCGAGATCTCGAAAGTATAATGTGGCTTCGACCGTACCAATTTCTGTATAATGTTGACGCAGTTCAACTCTCTTGTCGTCGGGTAGCGGCTCTCCTATTACCTCCCAGCCATTGGACCCACGGGTATGAAGCCGATATAAGTCGCTCCACATATTACGAAGCCCTGGAAGAACGGACCAGTTGATTTCTTCAGGTGGAAGTCTTTGTATAGCTGCGAGGAGATCAAACAGCTTTTCGCGGTCGTCGTTCAATTCTACTAGGGCTTCGCAGAGTAATCCCATCAAACTGTATAGTTCAGTAGGTGGGTCGATCTCGTCAAGTACAGGCTCAGTTATAGATATCGCAGCTTCCTCAGGTGTTAAATTTCCGTCAAGGTAGTCGCTTAGGCAATCCACCTCGTCTTTACGACACTGGTCACCGTGTAAATCTTGTCCGGTCGGAGCGGCGTGAGCCTTGAGCCATTCCGTCCGAGTCGGCATTCTGAAGCTTTGGTGTCAAAACAAAGGGCTGATAGTACAGAAATAAAAAGAGAAGGAGGCTGGAGAAAATAGGTAAAAAGGGAAAAGAAAAATGGTAATAGTGACGTCCCTCGTTTCAATGTGAATTGAGAGTTTCGCGTATAGGCCGACAAAAGATGATTGCTGTGCTACACTGCGTGCACTTATATTTAGGATTATGTTGTAAACTGCAATGAGAGCCTGTAAAGTTGCAAATAGCGGAGCCAGCAAATGGCCCAAGAAGGCTCCTCAGAAGATTGAGCGGACTTAGTCAAATGCTCCCATGTCGTGTTGATCAGTTGGGCTACTCTACTAGCTACACGTATTAATGCATGCAGTGTGCATACACATGATGCACATGTATGTATGTACGAAGTAAAGTGGCCTGTCCTGTCCTAGGGGTTGCAAAGATGCATGCCGCCATATACGCGAGCACTTTTTCAAACAGCCTGGACATACATGTATGCATTAAGCGACTGCAACTCTAATGACGTATCACACCCAGCGACATCAATTCCAACACCGGAGCCTACGGTAAGCCACGTCATCTAGAGAAGTGGCATTGATGAGGCGATAGTCTTTGTATTGGCTATGAGTTGGCTTGCACTCATGATGATAGTTGATGGCGAGCAGCTTGGCAGCGAGGTAAGCAAATGCAAGCGTCCCTTACATGAGCTTATACCACATAAATGAACGTACAATTTACGGAGTACTGAATCCTTGTCAAGCATCAGCGCATAGGCGACCCCCGGCAGTTGTTGAGAGAGCGCCGGCGCTCCCACCTCCACACTAGCATAAGGCAGATTCGCCTAACGTAGAAGACGGTAAAGATGGAAAGGCGGTCGGGACACAGAATCGCGGCTTCTTTTTCTCTATTGAATATGAAATTGAAGAAACCAGCATCAATTCACACCAACATGACCTGTTCAAGCCAAAGATGAAGCTACCTGTAAGCTCTTCAACTCAATCATCAGCGAACACTTCGGCTCCTGCTCTCCCGAACACCCAGGATCTTCTTGGCTCGTGACTTCAATCCCCTGCCGAAGAGCTCTGAGGTTGTCCTAGTCTATGTCCTAAATTTGCATCAAAGCTTCCCCAAATGCAACAGCACTATCTAGAACTACGCCAGTTTGTGGCTAGCGTTGAGATGGAGCATCCCCCATCGGAATAAGGGGATATTTCGGGTAGGGGCACAATGAGTTTTCCAACAGGTGTTTCCGTATAGTTGGACTGATGCTTAATCAAACGGTAGACTTAATAAGAGAGGTTACAAGCTGCTAGTACCTGATTAACCTGGGAAGAATCTCTATTATAACAGAAGAGCCTCTATACATACCTTTCCCCCCTCTTCCTCCACGTACAGTATCTCTATGTACATCTACCCTTGCCATTACCTTCTATTTCTAGATAGGACCAGTTATAATTTTACGAGATACACGAAGTACCGTTTGTGGTCTTGCTTATTCCATCCACCGCTTGTTAGCGTAGCTTTAACACCAAGTAAAAACCGCCAAGAACACGCCCCTCACCATGAGTAAACTTTACAACACGAGGCTTGATGATAGCAAATTGGAGTGGGGGCGAGGGCGATCGGGTGATCTACTACGGCAAACCTAGTAATCGACAGATCTGATAGCAGCCCTACGTATTAATACTGCGGAGCTTCTGAATTTAGGAACTCTAGGCCTGGAGCTCCGCTTTAGAGAAATCTTGTCGCGTTTACATTCCTCGATCGCCACAGGAGAGCGGTGATAAATAAAAACTGGTTGCCTTTTTTTTTTTTTTTTTTTTTTTTTTTTTTTGTTGAA
>JARFTM010000317.1:0-25533 GCA_030278935.1 Trichoderma polysporum | reverse complement strand
GTATCAATAAAACGTAGCGAACGCGGGTCTGAAACCGCGGCTCCTACCGTCCTATTGCCCAGATGTGGATTTATGTAACTAGTTTACTTAGTGGACGTTAATAATAAAACAAACAAACAAACAAACATTAACAATACCTCGCCTCAGAAGCTAATTTAATTAAATATTGCCAAGCAGTTAAAACTTACTATAGATCCAGTCGTAAATATAGCTTCAGATCTAGCCATATATCCAGCCACAGATACAGTCATAGATTTAGCAATAGATCTGGCCATGGATCTATCCACACAGCCATACCTAGGAAATTGGCCACTCAAATGTTATATAAACCGTACCATCAAGACTGTAACAGGTCTATAACGCAACTAAACCCGTTAATTACCCGGAAAGCCATCAATCACATCTCCGGACAACCGTTAGGAGAGTCACTGGCTCGCCGTCCGGCAAAGATTGTCCGTAAGTCCAGCACCTAGCTTGAGGCGTGCATAAATAAAGAAGTAGCTCTTTACACACTTAATCTAAAACAACAGCAATCGTCTTACTCGCTAAACCATCTCTATAAATAGCTCTGGATAAAAAAGAAGCTTCGGACCGCTGGTTAAAAGAAAAAGGGGGCCGGGGTAGTGTAAGTAGTAGAAATCTACAGCTTTTATGTTATCTTGAGCTTGAGCACCATTCTGCGTGGAGTTTGACAATAAATATACTATCCCAACTCCAACCCTTATTCCTAAATAATGTAGAGAGGAGGGAATCTTTCAAGCCACTGAACGCACAAGCGGCTTTAGGCGGCTTCTTCGTCTCAGTTTGCTAAATCAGCCCTCCTCGGATATCCTCCTGACACAGTACGCCATTGCCTCTTTGGTTCGTCGGGTGTTCTTCTAATTTCTGGCTAATGAATATCAGTCATCTCGCTTCCCGCAGGCAATAATCGCATAGCTTAGTGAGACCTGCCGGTAAGTTCATCTTGTTCAAATCATGCGAGTTGAACCTAAAGAGGATGGTCTATGCTTGGCGGGAAATGCTGCATGTGAAAATCTGCCGGGCTGCAGAAGTTAGCCCAGACCACCAAAGTCAGAATATAGTGAGTGACTGCAAATCAAACGTCTCGGAATATAGGATTAATAATGGAAAGGCCACAATACACTCTCAGCAGCAATGACTCAACAATACCGTCAGCCGACTAAGTTCCTTTAAACATAAATATCGATTACTTAAATTGGCTAATTAATTGATTCCCCCATTATTCACAAGATACTATCATACGTTCTTTCACTTGGGGCTTAAATATAGCTATAATACTTCTGATTGAAAATAAAGCACAGAAATCTACTTCTAGTTCTGGCTGCTCGATCTTGATTTTTCAGTTCGGTACCACTCAATATAACCCACCATGTCGAAGATTATAGTCATAGTCGGCGTCACTGGTGCCCAGGTACGCACTACCCTCACGACGTTCGAGAAGCGATATACTGAGTTGATATAGGGCTCATCTGTTGCCCGAACATTCCAACGCTCCCGCAATGGCGAGTCAGAGGCGTTACGCGATACCCAGCCAGTTCTGCCGCTCAAATTTTGGCTGCAAATGGAGTTGAGTTAGTCGAAGCAGACCTCAACGACAAACAGTCGCTTTTTCCGGCCTTCAAAGGTGCCACCGTGATCTTTTCTAATACGGATTTTTCGCCCTCTTAGCAAATGCGATGGCATCAGGGGACCTGCCGCTAGGGCGAAGCCCTTCTCAGGTGGCGTTTGATGGCGAAGTTGCCCAAGGTATCAATATTGCAGAAGCCGCTGCGTCACCAGTGATTCTGAAGACCTTGGAACGTTTTGTATACTCGTCACTAAGCGATGCCAGGAAGTGGAGCGGGGGCAAGCACACCAACGCGTATCATTTCAATTCCAAAGCCGAGACAATTAAAGTCATTCAGAATCGATTTCCAGAGTTGGCGGCTCGGATGAGCACGATACAAATGGGACATTATGTCGAGAATTGGAAAGGCGTCCCCGGCATGGCTCCACTGAAACAGCCGGATGGGACATTTCTTGTACTCAGGCCGATGGCTGTTAGCTGTCCACTTCCATTCGTGGTCGTGCATCGTGACACAGGATCGTTCGTCAAGGCGCTGGTGGATATGCCACCTGGAAAAGATCTCCTGGGCGTGTCACGAACCATGTCCTGGCCGGAGTGGACGGCACTCTGGGGCCGCATCCTTGGGGTAAAGGCCAGTTTCAAAGAGATATCAAATGAGGAGTTCTTCAGGAACCTCCCTCCATATCTAGGACAAGAACTTGAGAGTTCTTTTAACTATATTCAAGAGTTTGGATATACTGGTGGGGATCCGAAAGTATTGAAACCCGATGAGGTGAGTTCTGATGTGTCCGTTATGGTGGCCATGCTAATATTCTATAGCTCAACATTGAGATCCCTTTAGCACCAATGGAAGAATATATCAGCGGTGAGAACTGGTCATCGATTCTGAACTCCTGAGCTTCCATATGGAAATAAGATAGACAGCGCGTATAAAGAGCTTATCATAATCCCGAGGATTCGATAACGCTGTTGCAATCTCTATGGTGAAGGTCAGATATTTGTATGAGACCTCGGCCGTATATAAGTTCTATCCTTCGTACTTTTATTCTTTGTCTTATACCTGGAACTAGTTGACTTTTATGTTTTGTTTTTCATGATATCGTGGATTATTAGTGTATGGTCCTATAGAAGTGTGGACGTGCTACAAATTCGGAACCAACCCAACAAAGAATAAATACTGAATGATTTTCTATTTAGGATTATGAGAAAGCTATACTCTACATATCATATATATATACAGAATACTGTTATTGTTTTGTTACAATTTTGAGCTCAAGGAAACAAAAGCTGTATCAGAATTTCGAAAGAAACTCCCATCGGAAGATCAGCCGCTATTAACGACAAGCTTAAATCGCAATGAGCGACAAAGTCCCATCGGGGAGTGGCCTACTTGGAGGAATCAGATTACTATGTGGTACTAACAATAGTTAGTTATTTGATATCACCATTAGTTATTGCTCTTTGTGAAATCCATCTTGAGTTAGATAACATGGGTTGAGGCCGAACTTTTTACTACGAAGAGTACTTAATCAACGGTAAACAAGCAGTATCAATTTTCAGTCAAACTATCCAAACTCGCCCCGCTTTGAAATCTTTGCTTGATACTCTTTAAACATAATGGCACTTCTCCCCTCGATACTCTCCAAAAGTTGGCCTCCTCCAATACTTCGTCCGTCATCAGCCACCACCACTTAACCGCAAAATTCTCCTCCACCTCCCACCCCCTCTTGTCCCACGGCGTCTTACCCCATACCCTGACAGCTCCGCCAATGATGTCTGACCAGAGTTCCGGGTTGTCGATGATATCGCTGGCACGCCGCAGTTTGTCCCTCAGGGATGGAAACGGCAACACATCTATGTAGGGTAAATGAGGTTTTTGGGATTGTAGTGCCGTTGGCGTTAGGGCTGCAGGTACGGGGGTAGACGCCATAATGTGGACGGCGCGTGAATACGGAGGTTTGCAATTGATATCGAGGATATGAGCGTTAGTTAGCATAGCGTAAAAGATGTTCGTTCCCTGGAGCGTGATGTGTAAACCCGACAGAGATACAGGGATTTCATGGCCAAAAGCACGGCTAGATTTTGAAGGAAGCGTGTTGCTGCTGGGTATTTGTTAGTTAGGCTATAAAGATGATATCAAGGAGAGAGAGTACAACGGAGATGTGAGTTCCTGCGGAGTGTCCGCCCAGATGTGCAACGGCGCCTCATCTGTCGACGCCGCCTCGGATACCACTAGGCTCAAAGGATCGACAATACCCTTTTCTATCCTTTTCCTATTTTGGATCAGAATGTCTTCCTGGGTCTCGTCTCTTTAGGTGATACCCGAACGCACAGTGTCACTGTTATTTGATATGGCAGCTGTCGTCGTCGTCGTCGTGGCAGCGCCACTATTTTAGGCCTACCTTCTATTTTTCGATCCTACATTTCTCGTCAATTCCCAACCTCGTCGACGCTTCGGAAGATGGCCAGTCTCTCACGATGAGTCCTCTGGGAGAGCCTGTTCTGTACTCGTTTCCCGGCTTCAGCGTCTGAGATTCGAGTCCAATCATCGCTCTCCCCCGAAGTCATAAATGGCTTCCAGTGATTTTCCATATTAGCTAGGGTTATCTTTACGCTCCCTAAATTCTGACTACTACGACTATACACGTATATATTGTTCCATAACTTAATGATTTCATACTACGGGGTTCATCTTGCAATTTGTCATCAGCCGACCCATGAGGCTGTACTAACCGTTCAAAGTCACGATTTAGCGCCCGAGAACGTCAACTTCTATGTTCGCATTATTCAGCATTTCGCTCTGCTACTGCTGATCAATTATTTCACTAAACGGAGTGTAGCTGATATGCACGTCCAGACGAACACGAGTTAACGGTGTTACGAGTTATGGATCACTGGTCGGTTATGGAAAGTAGACAGACCCACTAGACAGAGGCCATGAAAGCTGCAATGCCGCAGCACGGATACTTATATATACCACTGGGATCATACCGCATCAATACACAGACTATCAATGCCAATCTAACCGCTGGAAAAGACAATCGCCATGGCAGTTATACCGAAAATCTTCGTAACCGGTGTCACGGGTACGAAAATTCTCTAATGCATGATCTATAACCACTGGAATGATAAAGTAGACTAACTCCCAATAAAGGCTATGTTGGCGGCGACGCCATCTACACTCTCTTGACAAAGTATCCGGGCTGGGAATCATCCATCAGCGTGCTCGTACGCAATGCCGAACGAGGTGAATTGGTTCAGAGGGCGTGGCCTGGAGTGCGGCTCATCGTCGGCGGCCTGGACGATGTCGAACTCTTAGAATCCGAAGCGCTGCGAGCTGATATAATTCTGAACTTTGCCGATTCCGACCACCCGCCTAGCGCCTCTGCGTTAGCTCGAGGCGGGCAGCTGCACCCTCGCAACCGACCGGTCTTTATCATTCACACATCGGGAACAGGGATTTTAACGTGGAAGACTGTGCAGTCCCGCACCTTTGGCGAACTCGAGGATAAAGAGTACGATGACTGGGATGGGATAGAGGAAGTCACATCCCTCCCAGATGATGCGGCCCATCGTAATGTTGATAAGATCTTCTTAGAGGCAGGCGGAGACGACTCCGGCTCCGTACGTACAGCCATCGTTTGTCCTCCCACAATCTATGGCGTCGGGCGAGGGCCGGTGAACACTCGCAGCCAGCAATTATATGATCTCACTGCCATCACCCTCAAATTAGGGATCGGTAAGCGTGTTAGCAAGGGCGAGAATCGCCAAACCCATATCCATGTACATGATCTTAGCGACCTCTATGTGTTGCTGATTGAGGCCGCCACACAGGGTGGCGGTAAAGCCACCTGGGGACCAAAAGGGTACTACTTCAGTAGTCGTGGTGAAGAACAGGTAAGCTAGATGCAGTGATCTCTTCTATGCGGAGGTCCTCCGATGTTAACCTAACTAGGCCTGGGGAGAAGTTGCCGCTTCGATTGCAAAGGTTGCACACGAGCTGGGTTATATTGCATCTGATGCAGTGAGTGAATTCTCAGCCGAAGAGTCGAATCGATCGGCCGGACACGCCCCAGCCTCCCTTGTATTTGGTGGGAATGCACGGGAGAAAAGCATTCGAGCACGAAAATTGTTGGGTTGGGCGCCGAATCGCGGCTCCCTCCTTGGCGAAATTCGCGAGGCGGTTGAGTCCGAAGCATCACGATTGGGGCTCGGACGGAATATCAGCCGTTAATTTACGCACTTAATGTCTTTCATTCACAGAACGTAACTTTCTTTTTGATTTTAATAGATCACTGTATTCGCAATTTTTTGGCACCCGCCAAGTCATTGATTCCCTCGCTGCACACCTATGTACTCTACCTATTTGAAATCAGTGACCAGTGAAAGCATTCGTTGATGTCATTTTCTCGCCACGTATACAAGCATAAAGCACAGGTGCTGCAGGCATAACGTTCTGGCAGACATCGCTACTGTCTTTAAAGCAGTAGGTATGGTTCACCTCCCTTCCCCAGTGACACTTACACTCTCTATTACTCCGTTACGAGATTATCTGGCGAGCCTCGAGTTGCGACCTCATCGAATTGGGCTCTAAGGCCAGTAGACTTGCCGATGTAATCCAGTATCACTAGCCCGTCTAGGATTATCAGTGAAATCTGCCGCGCCTACGATGCGATGCCGCGAGTAGCTACTCCCGTCTCTTAAGCTTGTATTAGGCTGAGAGGCAAATGGCCATTGTCCCACATACCGACTACCCCCTACAAGGGTTTCTTGCTATGAGTGTACTTAGTTCTACTGGAGCTACATAGGTGGACTATGGCGTGTGTTTGGATTACATGATTAAATAACATAGGTGATTGGTAAGTCGAGCCTGTCAGGATTTAGCGCGGAATAGATTTATCATCCGCGCTCATGCCATCAACTGTCAGAACTTAGAAACACTATATTACGGAGTACTCTGCAGAATTTCACACGTGGCATTGCTTACAAACATCCCCGACTACGGTAATCAATCTTATTCCCTGTCTTCCACCGCTACGTCTTCTAAGCCTATTACTCTAATTACATCGCTCCGCTATTAGCTCCAGGCTCCAAAACCTTAGCACTATGGCCTACTCGTCTAAAATTGGTGAACTTTTGAACCTCTCTCAGTTTAATTGCTCTCCCGTACTAGCCATTAGTGCTGCTCGCAGCGCCAGTGTGTTCCACATGGAGTTCCTGGCTTGTGTTAATGACGACTCACTAGAGTCCATTGTCCTAGGGTACCTCGATGACTTCGACTTTACCTCAAGTTCGAGAATATCTTTCTCTCCGCACTGCCCGCCGCTATCTTCATCGTCGTATCTGCCCTTCGCGGTATCTTCTTAGCTGGCTAACCAGCTATAGTGGAATGTTCTATCTTTAAGTATATAAAGTGGTGCGTTTTTCATGCTACTCTGTTCCATCCCCTATCACGATATGCTTAAACCCGTCTAGGCTGCTGAAGCAACCTACGGTCCGCTGCAGCTTATTCTTCTTATCCTTAGCACCGGAGCTACGGGCTTGGCTAATATTCTCACTGTTTCCTCAGTATCGAGTCTGATTGCTTCCCTGCGCATGTGTACTTTGGCGCCACTGGAACACCCTCGGTCCCCTCGCTCATCCATACTCCTCAATGGATTCCATCTTTGGCCATGGTATTGACATCGTCTAGTCTCGTTCTTTACGGCCGCCCACTAAAAACTACGATGGAATCGTGTTTTGCAGGCCTTAGGGATTTCACCGTTGCTGTTGTCCTGAAAGCTGTCATGATCGGCCTGGAATCATCTCACCTGGATCGATGACTACAGTGGGACTGCGAAGAACACAGCCCTGAAGAGACCAGCGACCTGTACAAATTTGAAGCCTTTATGTAGCTCAGTTCTCTCTTCATGACAGACCATAACGGTCTCTGGATTCACCGGTGCTAGTTTGATCACTCTTATGTCATTTAGGGACGAGCTAGTCAGCATTATCCGAACATATGCAATACTAGAGACTTCGATAGCTACGGTGAGTAGACTAAAGTCTTGCATCGAGAATACTAAGCCCGAGCATCTGCTCGGTGAGGACGTCGTACCTCCAGAGCTGTAGCTCGAGCGAGTGGGAATCGAAGTCAAGCGAGTGTCAGCCTCTTAGAGTATGTTAAGGCAACCGCTTTCGCAACTTATGGCTCCTCGGGAACTAGAAGTAAATTATGTACTCTGGGAGAAAGACTTAAACGCAAATACATGAGGTTTAGTTTCTGAGTTTTCAGTTATTTTAAAATAGGGGTAGCCAGCGTTGTAACGCACATATCTGAATGGCTAGGCCTCAAACCTTACCTTTGTAATCACTCCCTATTTCTAGGTCTAAACCATAGGTATTGCTACTCGGAGCTGAGAAAATGATAATTTAAAATGAACAAACAACCCATGATAACCACCTTGATAGCTAAATTAAGCAATGATATTATAATTGTTTGAGAATTCTTGCGGGTAACTAAGTTCTTTTCTCGCTCATTAGGTGGCTGGTTCGCTTCCAGGTTCGCTTCAACCTTTGCTTTCAGCCACTTCACAGCCTAGCACGGTACTGTTGTCCAGGCACACACAGCATGCCCTGTCCTAGCACCTACGGTCTCGTCGTTCCAACACACAGTCATGTTCCAATACAGTTTACTATGTAAAAGGAGGAAGATGTATCAGTTATTTATTATATCTCAGCCCGCCACTAGGAACGTCACCGGGAACTTAGCGGAATGCTGATAAAAAATATTACGAGCAAGCTCACTGTCGGCGACATCGTTGTCCATCGGCGAGATATCGGACCCATCGCCAGATAAGCTCTTTTTTTCCGTCTCAGTTGACGGAATCCAAGACGGCGTCTAAGAACTATGTTCCAATAGCCATTTGTTCCCTTGAAGATCCCCCCCGTTATCCTTGTCCAAGGTGTAAATAGCCTCAAATTCCACCAGAAAGTTCCTTTCAAAATCTTCCGGGGTTTTTTTCGGCTTCCAACCGAGTTCCCGACCCAAGTCAGCCCTAGTTCGAGATCTGTATTATCAATTAATAGAATTTCCGGAGGCGCATGCTGATATCTTACGTGGAAGCGAAACCTAGCTCAGCGACCTTCTTATTTCCGCCAAGCCATTTAGCAGCAGCATCTTCCAGTTTCAGATGTTGAACTTGTGAGAATTCTAAGATACCCAATGACAGTCCAGCATTACCAATACCGGTAGCGAGTTGATGCCATGAATGCTCACCGCTCTCAGCGAAGTATATCCCTCTTAGCCCTGATGTTAGAGGTTGGTTGGTGAGGATCCTATGGATGAATAGTTTGTACAATTCTGTAAGGTCCGAGATGTGAACATGGTTCCAAACGTGATCTCCAAGGCCTATAATCTCAGCACGGCCACTTTTAATAGCCTGCCGAATCAACAATGGTATCTGAATGGACAACGTGTTAAATAAACCACTTCCCTGTCCATATATGAGTGGAGGCATAATGATATACGTCTTCACTCCGGTTTCTAGGCCCGTTTCTATCACTGTAACATCGCTGGTTCATTGATCGTACTGTGTTATGCTCTCTCGGTATTTTTCATAAGAGAATATGTCTTCCTTGTCTGAAAAGACATGATTTTCAATAAATATTCCCGTAATAGGATGGTCTCCTAAGTTTGATGTCCCCGAAGTCTATTTTATATTAGTTTGTTAGAAGTTTGGCCGTTTCCTGGTGAGACCGTACATGTATGAAATGAACTTCTTGTCCAGTTTCCTTTTTTCTATCGCCCAATCCTTGGATCATTGCCTTGGCGGAGCCTCCGTGGAAGCTCATGGCAGTATTGATTATTACTATTGTCCCTTAGCCTCATAAAAACACAATAGAGTAGTTAACGGGTGAAACTGCTTACGATCATGGGTGCTCGCAATCTTGCGCACCATTTTTAGATCATCGAGGCCATTGAACAAGACAGGTATGGCACCGATCTTAGCAAGCGCCTTTGCCTGATCTTCACATCTTACTAGCACCGAAATGGTGTCCCCTTTCAGTAAAGGAAGATCCGAGCTTAAGAGGCTTGATAACACAGAACCACCACTAAGTAGAGAAAGCCAGTAAGACACTGCGGGTGATGCGAGGAGGTGGTTCAGAGTTGAGGATACACACATATAGCCTGATGCCCCAGTTAACAGAATTCGAAAAGTGGTCATGATGGCGGGGGGAATGGAACGCAAAACCAAGCATGAGAATCACGACTGCCGACACCGTAGCTATGATGGATCTGCAGGAACACAGCTCAAAGTGTACACATATATACCCTTTATTTACTTCAGGCCGAAGCAGCTTCCAAGACAATATGTATATTATTAATATGCATATTATTATTGATGCATATTCATGGTAGGAATAAACTGCTTATAAAGCAAATTGCAAAAGCCATTGTCAACATTTAGCGCAAATACGCTAACTAAGGGACTAGATGTGACCAGCACTATGTCAATATCTAAACAGCGCCTTGGTGGAATATGCCTGCACGGAGGGTAGAGATTACGTTTCATGTGTCTCAGGGGAGGGTGAGATCCTTCATTGCGAAAACGAATAGCCTTACGTGCTTTGTTAATCCACGATTTCACTAGTTACAATCATGTAGAACCAGAGACTAAAGATTGCATGACAAAGCCGATTGTTGGAATGTTGTTGAAAACACAACAGATTATAATTAGTTCAGTTAGATTAGGCAACAGAGAAATGCGATTATTCAATTCATCCCATCGTCTATATAGATCCTCCCAACTCCTCACCACAAAGCAGCCCTCTTGTGTATAAGTATAAAGCTCCTATACAAAGAGTTACCTTAAATCGTCCTACAATTGGTTGTTAAATTCACTCCTAGAAATTAACTCTACATACAACAAAATGAACAACAAGATGAGCAACACCACACTACCGCCGACCGCCAGATATTTGGAAGGAAAGATCGCGATTGTAACGGGGGCTTCGCGAGGCATTGGTGCAGCCATCTGCGAGATTCTCGCGAGCAAATGATGCTGGCTTGCCATGAACTACTCATCTAACTCATCCGCAGAGATTACCAACCAGCTCAGCGTGGAACTAGAAGGGAAGTACCACGTCCGCGTCGTACCAATTCAAGCCGATATTGGGTCGGAAAGTGGGCCAGCTCACTTGGTCAGCTCAACCAAGGCTGCATTTCAGAAACTAAAGCAGCCAGGATCGACTTTTCAAATTGACATAGTTGTCAATAATGCGGGTACTGCCGACATTTTGAATGTTGGTGACTGTGACAGCTACAGTTTCGCCACAATGTACAATCTCAACGTTCGTGGCCCGATGCTTTTAGTAAAAGCAGCGCTACCTTACCTGCCACATGATCGAAGCGGAAGGATCGTCAATGTCTCAAGTATGGCAAGTATGGCTGGCTTAGAGGGCCAGACAATATATGGTGGGACTAAAGCTGCCTTAGAGGCCATGACAAGGACTTGGTCGAGAGAGTTGGCCGAGAGGGTCACTGTCAATGCTATCAACCCTGGTTAGTCATACATCAAGCATCAAAAGAAGAGCAGCTAATGGGTTGTCAACAATAGGCCCCGTTGCCACAGAGCTGTATAACTCTATGCCAAAGGAGTTCAAAGCCACATTTATACCCTGGAACAAGAACACTCCGCTGGCTGCTATAAGGGAACATGTTGATGCTCCCGAGTTTATCGAAGGCGCGCCGTTTATTGGAGGACGGCCGGCGTATCTTCATGAAATAGCTGGTGTTGTCGCCATGATTTGTAGCCCAGAAGCAGGTTGGACAACCGGAAGCGTCATTTGTGCAAATAGGGGGATGAGGTTCAGTTATTAAGCCTTTACGAATTTTCGGATCAATTATCCCTCGTTATATGTACCTATTTCTCACCTTTGTCAATATCAAATTCCATCCATGCCATCAACTTACCAGGACTGTAGTCTACGAGGAACTGTTGTTACTAGCAGGCTCGTTTGTAGTCTACGAGGAACTGTTGTTACTAGCAGGCTCGTTTCGAGCAACGTTAATAACACTTCACAGTCTCAGGTACACTAATATGACAACTGTGTGACCTCCTTAGGAGGGACGCCTCGCTCCAAACAACTCCTTGCAAAGTATCCGCCGTTTCCCATCACAATATAGCGGCCCTGGCAGGCCTGACATGGAGCTGTTGAGTTGTCTCTTTAGCGCGCCATAAAGAGTAGTGCTTCCATTAACCCGATTGGAGTTAAAAAAGAGTTCCCGTGACCGCCAGGTATAATATACAGTTGAAATTGCATTTGCTGGAATGGCATGGTATTGCCGATAATCCTTGCTTTGACAGTATCTTTAATAGTCACAGTAGCAAGTAATCAAATATTTAAGCTTGTTCGTTCAAGATGCCCTAAGGGCTCTGGCAATGCTTTAAATCTGATATGTTAAGTCCGACAATACACGAGTCATTCTGATAGCTGTTCCTGCTAATCAATCTTCTGATGGGGATACCTTGAAATTGAACTTTTTAATTCTATCAACAACATTGACAAGATTGCCTCGAACCTCTTCTGGGTAGATAGATGGCGGATAACTACAATTCAATGAATCGCTACTTCGATGTGGTGGTTATTGTGGGCGGCGCAGCGGGGCTGACGGCTGCAGCAATCGCTGCATCTGAAGGACTCAAGACATTAATTGTTAAAAAGCGAGCCACCCTTGGAGTAACTACAATGCTTTCTGGTGGGACTGTTTGGGTTCTGAATAATCACATAGCCAAACACATGGAATTTTTCTACTCTATTAGAGTTCTAGAACCTACATACTGCTTGCGCTTTCGATTCCAGAGTGAATCCTAGACTACTTCAGTCAAGAAGCTAGTGTTTCCATACAGGGTTTGTCTACCTTTAAGACAACCCAATCTTTCATTTGTTTCGCTCCTAATTTATCATAGAACCTTAGAGCCTTCTGATTATTCGAAAGGCACAGCCAATCCATTTTCACGCAGCCTGCTGATTCTGCTACAGACGCCAACTCTCCAATGAGGATCCGCGCATATCCGTGACGCCGGTATTCAGGCACAATATATAACTCTTCCAAGCATACACCAGGAGCCGCCGTCCAAGTTGAGTAATTAAAGTAATAAATCAACAGCCCGGCAGGTTTTTCATCTGGAGAAAAGATGAGCAACACCCAAGCAAACCGAGTACCTGTGGAGGTTATTGCGTTCGAGGGTGGCTCAAAGAACAACGTCTTGGCGAGACTGTCCTCGGTTGCGGCGATTTTGGTGCCCGGGGCTTGGTCCTCTGCTGAAGCTTGGAGGAACCGTAAAATGAGGGAAACATCTGTATGTGTTAACCTCAAGATCATCTAACCTGCCAAGGATGCCCACGTACCTTGAATACGAGCGTAGCGAACTGAAGGTGCGAGAGACATGTTGGCCGGTTGCTAGGAAATGAAGGCCGGAAAAATAAACATGGCGGAGGTTGGAATCATCGACTATCAAATATCCCATATTTCTTCGCAGTTGTTCACTAATAGATTGATTAGTCTGGTGCGGAGGTGCGCTCAGAAAGTACATGTACCTATTTACCCACCCAGATCCTGGCCAACGCAGAAATCAAAAAGGAAGAAAGAATACTAGGTAGGTACATAGATAAAGGTACTTCGTACTTATCGATTCATTCAAGCCCTGAAATCAAATAAGTTGGGCAGCGAATAGCGATATCACTACAGCACTAAGAGCGCTATAGTATAGTGAGCTAGCCGCTAAATGTCGTAAAAGCTCAGCACTCTGGGACATCTGACTAAACCGCAGCATGTACCGTAAGTACTCTGCAAAGTCGTCATATGACGGGACTAAGCGGAAAGTGGGAACATTCTGAGCGCTCCGTACTCGTTTGTGACACAGTCTTCCAATGTCATGTCAAGTGCGCCCTGCGCTATAAATGTAAAATATTCGGTGTAAATACGAAGGACACTTTCGAGTACGTGTGGCCCAGTCCCCCTAAAGCCACAATTACCTGCCGCTTTTACACTAGAGCCCCTCATAAGCGAGAGCTTATAGGCTATCCAATAGCTTTTGAGTGTATGAATGCGCCCACACTACAAGCAAGGGCGAATTCATGCCTGATCAATTACATACAGTGGTCCTTAAGGAGTAACGATCCTCATTTGTTCCCAATCATCAGTTCCCATTTGATATTCACGGGGTGCTGAGTTCTTGGTACTACTTGGTACGTGTATGGTGCTGCTCCTGTTGATGTGGGGGACGCTGAATTCCGTGCTAGTGAATCTTGTGGCGATGTCCCGGTTGGTTGCAAATTCAAGGGAGATGATTATTTCACCTGTATTAGCGTATACACATGGATGCATAGATATGTAGACGATACTTCGTTTGGGTTGTGGTTTTACTTACCCGATGGCGACGTTAGCCCATGATGCACAGGACTGGAAGTCTATACGCCTTATAAGCTACATGTATACACGCTATACACGCTCCATGCATACATTGACGCTATTGACGCTGCACACGCTGTACATGATATCGTAGCTCCAGAGTCAGTTCACGTTCACTTAGTTTGAACTACAACAATTTAGTTTTAGGTATTATTTAAATACATACTTAGAACAGAAACAGCAATGTCTGCAAGACTAATGACATACTCACAAACGAATTCACTATCTTGAATGAATACAACGCGAGAAAGCTCAACATTTCGTGAGAGTTTCTACTTACTTTTGCCTTTTTACATTGTTCAAAGGTATTGATCCTGTACATACCCCAGACAAGCAAATGCTCGCCCACAGCGGCGGCTGCCTCTGCGGCCGAATCCGCTACTTGTTTAGTGCAGAGCCAATCACAAAAGTCAGTATAAACAATTCCTTTCCAACCTTACAAAGCCCTAGGCGCTGGTGGAAAAAAAAAAAAAAACTAAACCTAAGCCGCTTTGGATTCCTGTCGTAGGTCCTCTGCCATTGCAATGATTGCCGCAAGATCAGTGGCAGCAACTACAGTGTCAACTTTCTTGTCCCTGAAGCGGAGTTTCAAGTGACGGACGGCACGCCAAAGCTCTTTGGCAAAATAGCTGATTCAGGGGTTCTCATCAACAGCTATTTCTGTAGCGATTGCGGGAGCATGATATGGCGTGAGTCTAATACGTGCGGGCCGAATAAGGTGGTCAAGGCTGGAACCTTGGATGATAGTGGCAAGATCATATCTACTGCAGTATTCGACGCAGAGGTATTCACGCGCTCACGGGTAGAATGGGTTCAACCTTTAGCATATGCAAGCCAACGAGTCGGAGAGTGAAATGTCTCTTCACAGGAAAAGGGTCATTTTACATGGAGGTTATGCTTTGGAGCTTCTGATAGATTAAAGAAGATTATATAATTGCTGATGAATATCAGTAAGCAGAGTATATAAATATATACAGGCATAGATATAGACACATATACCCTTAGAGGGAGACATATATATTCTATACGCGCTAAATCGATACTATATACATACCAATTAAGTCCAAAATGTGTAGTACCTCTTAACCCGTTCTCCCTGCTCGATTGCTCGGGCTGTATGAACGATATCAAAATAGAGCTTGTTTACGTCCGACAGAAGATATTGGCGTCTGCCATACCTCTATACGAAGCAGTGGTATCTTTTCTATATTAATAATAATTATTTTGCGGAAAGAAATATGTGACAACTTTCCGTCGCTAATTCTAGCTCAAATGTAGAAATAATTACAGATTCTCAATATCATGTCTTGTAAATGAGCTTTGGCCCACTCCGTAACAGCCGAACCCCCATTAAGACTGCAGCGCAGGCAGTAAGACATGATCCGCAGAACAACTGGACACCCAAATAAGAACCAGTTCTATCAAGTATAGCTCCACCGATTGGGGTTCCAATCAACAAAGCGATAGACTCAAGTCCAAAGCACATGCCAAGCCGAGTCCCAAGCTTGCGGAGGTCATGAGTAATTGTTATCATGACTACTGGTACTAAGGATACAAAACCACCAGAGAAGAACCCATATGTTGCAGAGAGCGCAATAACTCCTGATATGCTATGGATAGCAATCCAACAATAGGCTAGAGTGGCCGTAACAGCTAGCGCTGGAAAAAGTATGTTGAGTGATCCTACATGATCTGCGAGGTAGTTCGGACCGATCCGGCCAAACGTTGATGCAGCGTTCAAAATAGCGATAAGATAGAAGTTAATATTGCTCGTTCCTATTTTCTCAATCGTATAAGGCTGTATATAGTTCAAGAAGTTGTAGAATCCTAGGAAGCCGAGAAAACATGCCAAACAGAAAAGCGAGTATTGGCTATCTTTGAAGGCAGAGACTTGCAGTAGTGCCCTTTTGTCCTGTGGTCGGAAGCGTAGTCGCATTACGCTAATTGAAATAGTGCAAGTAACAAGAGAAAGCAAAGCCATGACTCGGATGGTCCAAGGGAACCCTATCATTTCTTCAAGTTGATAGAATATAATGGGGAAAAGGACGCCTCCAATACTACTACCAGAAGCAGCAATCCCATTTGCAAGAGCTCGTTTTCTCCTGAAATATTGCGGTAATATTGTAATTGACGGAATAAATAGACACCCAGTCCCGATTCCGACACAGACACCTTGGGCTAGTAATACTTGATAATACTCTGACGAGAGACTTATCATCATCATACCAAGCGTTATCAAAAAGGTGCCAACCGGTAATAGTGCATAGAAGTACCCAGCATCAAAGAGGAACCCGCTGATTATGCCGATTATCATAAGCAGGGCTGATTGGAGCGAGCCGATCCAAGCAATCGATGAAGAGGACACATTAGATAAAAGATGCTGCTCATAGTACGTTTGAAATGTTCCAAAGGTATTGATAATCCCCCTGGATATAAGAGTAAGTTGAGAAATTTTAGAAAAGAATTGGAAATTCGTACCATGAATTAAAATATAGGAAAAAAGAGCCGAGAACTTGTAGCCAAGCCTTTAAACCGGTATCAAAGTCTTGCTCTGTGTTGTCGTATCCAGTATCCTGTGGTGTTGCCACTGAATCCTTTTCGACACCACCAACACAGGCGTGTTCTTCGTGACGAGGGTCGGTTTCGCTCATTTTGACTCGATTTAAACGTGAAAGAGACACGTCTGCACTTATATATTATCTGCCATAATATATGAGACCCAATGGTTCGCCGTTCAATACGCTACATGAAGAGGACGGCAATTCACTAGCATATATAGAGTTAGACTGGACACTGAAATCCATTAACAACGACAGTCCTGTGAGTGGAGAAACACTAGATAATCTTCCCCGTCGTCTCCACAATTCTGAGCCGTGTGCGGCGTGTAGGGCGGCCCCGTTCACCAATGTCATCGACGCCTTTGCTTTGACCTTGATTGATGCCTTTCATTTCTATATGTGCTTGTTCCCCGTTCTGTCTCGACCAGTCGTCGACGCTCAACAGAGAGTAGTTGCCATACCACTGGGGTACCCTACCTGCTATGGTGAGTTAATAGAGCCATAGCGGCTGTGCACTGTAATCTCCATCGGATAAAAAATGTAATTCTGGGCCATTTCTCTTCCAAGGCGAGCGTGTATAGACCTAAACTCTTTAACTCAGGGTATATTTTCGATCAGACCTTCACCGCTGATGAATGATTTATTTAGATTATAGAGTTCCATCGAACAGGGGACTAAGCGCAATGAAGCCACTTGCTGACTCTATCCAAAGCATAAGATGGTTACCGTGTAGATCAGCGTTCACTTAAAACATCACCATCGATCACCATCGATATAATCGACCACTTAAGCATACAGTAGGCAGAAGTCCAACCAACCTCAGAGAAACGCATGGTAGGTGAGCTGAGCCTCGTTCTCGAAAAAGTCCTTGGTAAGCTAAATATGAACAAAGTACTTCAGTTAAACTTAGTATGCCACGCTTCGAAATCCACTCTACACAGCTTCGACAGGATCCTTCTGATTTCCGTGTGAGATATTATAATCTTGCTCCGCTGGCGGATTCACACGCCCTAACTTTACAATAACAGCGGGTAGTAATATTATCATCCTAGGTTTATGGTCCACTGCCTATCCCGTAGTATCTCCAGCCAATCTGCCCGAGTCTTATTTTGCAGCCTTTCTTTCCATACAACTCGGAGGACTTCTTCTGCAGAGGCTGTGTTCATCATTTTGATCGCCTCCCTTATGTTCTTGAGTCTAGCTGCGCACAGGGCTATCTCAGGCTCAGTTACCAGCTCAGCCCCAGCCAAAAATAAAATTGGCGTCAACGCAGGAGCCGCGGGGCTCTCCATGTGTATTCTAGGAACTATAGACATTATTTGTAATGCCAAATCTGATAATAAGAACGATCGGCCTGGGAATCGTCTGTAGAGTAGTATCAACGCGGTAAGGCGATAGCACTCCGCGAGTGCGATCAGATCCAAACGGGTGTTGAAGTCCAATTTTGATGCTAGTTCATGGCTGTATTGCCAATTTGAGATTTCCATTTCAAGCTTCAGAAATTCAGATTCGTTCATGTCATTGAGAAAAGGGTTAGGATTAGGCAGATCTCGCAGTCGAGTGATAATGCTGAATAGATCCCCAGATAGTCCAAGGAGGCAATCGACATCTTGGATACGCTTCTGACGCTGGAGATAAGTTGATGAGGGGCTGGTTTCAATTCTATGATAGAATTCTTGCGGCTGGGGTGCCAGGCGTGTCAATGCACAAGACGTAAAGGGGCCGCTCCCTACAATAAGATCTGTTCTCGTCTCCGGCTGCAGTGAGTCTTCCATAATCAGACTCATCACATCATGGTATGAGAAATGTCTTTGGACACACTCTGTTTCCCACGAAGTCCATGCAGCGGCGGCAGACGCTTGATGCTTTTGAAGCAACTGGCGTACGCAGTTTACCTGCTGCATCCATCTAAGGCTCCGATCACCTCCTTGTGTCTGTAGCCCAATCAATAGCAGTAGAACTACGCTCATCTCGAGGTTTGAGTTCTCCCAATCCGAGAGCTCAGGTTGGTGGAGAGGTCGTTTGATGAAGTCAAGAGCCAACTTATGACGTTTCATGGCGACAAGGTTGAGTTCTTGGGTCTTCTCTACCTGTTGCACTGACTTTGCAAGATGAGCGGCCGCACAGGCGATGATTGCGTCCAAGACAGCTGTATGCTGAAATGCCATAGGAATGTAAAGGGAGGTGAAAAAGTTTGCTGGCGATTGGACAACAGTTACTCGAGGGATGAAGGTATGGATGTAGTAGGTCAACAGATGACGCTCAAGAGAAGCGTCGGCAAGATTCAGTTGACGTCCGTATCTAGGCCGCGGCGAAATACTCCTCGGTATATCTCCATAAGCAGCTCCTGTTAGTGTAGGCTGTGCCGTTGCCGTCGTACGAGTATCAATGTTGTTGACTCTCGTATATGCTGATGCTATGTTCGACTGACTCCTACTTCCGATATTTTTACTCGCAAATTCTGCTTCACTACTATAATCTGAGATACGCAGCTTCTCTGGCCATTCGCATATTGCATTGATCCGGATACAGGTGCGACATGTGGGTTGCTGAGCGTCGCACCTCTTCCGGCGAGCCCGGCAGGTAAGGCAACCATGGCGACTTCGCGGAGCATAGCGTCTCTGTCGAGGTTTTGGAACTACGACGTCTTGCGTCGAAGTAAATGCCACATTCTCTGCAGCAGGCGGCAGAGGCTCATCAGCATTTGCAACGTGTACTGAGCCTGAGAGGGGTAGTTCCCAAGAGGTGTTTTCTGGCGCGGCGAGACGCGCGTTGGGTTTTGGTGGCAGACGCGAAATACTGTCAAAGTCAAAAAGATCGTAGATATCTGGAATATCCATATTTGGAGATGCGACACGAAACTCTCATAGTACTCCTCTGTTGAGTTGGGCACTTATGTCGGTTTCGAGTTTGTATGCTGAAATGAATTCGGCTTTCAGTTAGTCCGTTCCGGCATATCTGCCTCTATTTTAGAGCCGGAAACTACATGTACTTTTGCAATAGAACAATAATAGAAGGTGTGCTATTCTAAGCCATGGACAGTTCTGCTAAAATTGCAAAAGACCCGCCAAGATTGACACCCCTTCTATGCTAATATTGCAGCTTACACCTGTTTATAAGGGAGCCTTACGGAGCTCTCTTACACTTTGTTCTTTGCATACAGCTATACTCAAGTAGACGAGCTACCGCAAGGCCTCACAAACTGCCTCAAAAACAATAATAGCCTTATAATATTTCTCTAAAGCGTTATAAAAATACACAGCTATCGCCGATAATAAATGTAAGGCTATTTAAACATTAAGACTTAGACTTAACAGTCTTCTAGGCATTAATTCTATCTGTTAAGTCATAAGTTTGCTTAGCTTTTAGCGACATAATGCGACATCGGCACCAAGAGCGCGTAATTGAGCTCTCAGTGCTGCGCCTTATACAAAGTAAAATCAAATTACATCCATAGCCTAGAAATCGTTGAATAGGTCTACCAATACCCCACAGCTAGAATACCTAGTACATGTAATCTTGAGCTATTAGAAGCCTAGAGCTACAGAGCTACAGAGCCAGAAGCTTAGGTACCTATCGAGCCAGGGAGTGTTAAGATATAGGCCTACCTTTATACAAAGGAGTCTTCTAGCCATCAGTCCCTTTGACATGATTGATACCCTTTAGCCCAACCGGTGCCTAATGGAACCTAACTGGGAACAATGTCTATCTTTAGTCAGAAGCTATGTTCTTTGGTCGTAGAGACCTTCTGCTACGTCCCTTCTAAAGTTTTTCCCAATTGTTATTTAATTATAATGTCGCAACATTCGATTAAATACTAATAAATTCGTTCCTACGCACCACTATCTCCTCAGAACTATATTATTGCCAGAGCATACTGCCTCCAAAAATGTCGACAACTCGATGTCCAAAATCTTCACAAGATTTAAATTCCGAAGGGCAGCATCAGACTGATGTGAGATCAGTTAATTCTGTTCAAGCATTAAATAGCTTTCTGAGCGACACGCATCTCAGACCTCCTACTTTTTCTAGGACCAAGGCGGTGGAGCTAGATGCGATAGCAAAGGGGCAAACTCGTGCCTCACAAGCGCTGAGAGCATTCGACCAACAATTCTCGACGAGTAGCGTGGCTAATGAGAAAATTCGCCCATCGCACCTGGTAGACGGGGCAGGCATAGACACACAGCTGACAAGACAGGAGAGCACAAACAGCGAGTATGAGCCAGATGTAGAGAGGAATTTGCTTCTGTCGCAGCTACTTGATGATCTTGTGGACAATGTCAATCTTTTACAGATGTAAAATGAATGAAAGCCATATAGCCGAATCATTTAAGCACAAGTTGTTAGAGCGAAATAGCGTATCAAGTGCTCGATCTAGCATGATCAAACCATACGGCCTCAATTGGCCACACAGTATCGCGGAATAAGAGACAAGATTTTGGGGAAAAACAAGGCGGTGACAGCCGTTCACGCCAGGATTCGGAGAATGAACACTTAACTAGCCTGTTCTCTAGACTACAGTTACACCAATCGGAGGAATCTATACAACATTCTACAAGCTTAAGGAGTGATGAAGTACAACAAAAGACACCGAAGGTCGAACGTAATTCACACCTTGAATCTTATTCCCTACTCGAAACCGAATCATACAAGTGGTTACTTATGAAGCTACGCAACGAAATCCTTTTGATGTCGCCTGGGGAAAAGGTCATCGATGAAATTAGACAAAAGATTACTGACTATCTTTTAATCAATCATGAAGACAAGAATACTAGCCTATTTGAACTTTCTAGAATGACCTTTATAGTGGACCGGGATGTGTCGAAATTTCTGAAAGAACAAGAGTACCAAGTTGAACATTCGGAAATAGTGGAGCAGATCATAACTCTAACTAGAACTTACGACAATGGACAGGCTCTCACTTTAACGCAATACTTGGCGCAGACTTGGCCATTAACGGGAGGAATAATTTTGAAGCTGATCAAAAATGTTCTTGCTGACGGCGCTGACGGCGAACAGAGTTGTAAGTTCTTAGACACGAAAGTGAGTGCGCATTCCTGTTAATTTCTCGTTCTCAGAAAATGTAGCCGAAGAAACCAAACTTATCGCCTCAATTGCTCAACAAAAATTTAAAGTCGAGATACATGCCGACATTAGCTTTATTGCAGAAGTAGGAGAGCAGCTTGCTTGGATCGGCGCAGCGTTGCGGACATCTCCGCGAGGCAGAAGATTGGCTCTCTGCAGACCTGTTGTCTCTTTTTCTGATAAATCTTTCGTTATACACAACTGTGATATCAATTTTGTGACAGAAGATATCATGCAGCCAACCATTTCTTCCAACGGTCAGTGCTGGCATGGCATGTTCAACAATCCTGTTATAGTCAAAGGATTTCCAATTCGACGAAGATCTCAGCCGTGTACTGGCCTTGAGATTCAGCTCAACGTCATGGCAGGTTTAGTGCAAACTCAAAGAGTCGAGACATTCAGTGAGAAGTATTTTATCAAGGAATTTTCTGCGATGCTGGTACTCACAAAACGATCGAACGATACCATATTTTGGCATTATATTTACAATAAGGATGGAACTCATATCTCGTGTTTGGTCAACACTGGAGCTCACGAAAAGAATATCAGTTATGTTGACCTTGAAACTAGCCGGCATGTTGTTGGATGGTGTATGGAAGCCAAGTTTTATGCTGGTAGGTCAAATGGCTCGTGGTAAGGAGATATTTGTGAGCTTTATAACTGCTAATTTGTATACGTACATCTATAGGATCGTCTAAGTTCGACGTTGTCGGTGAATCGGCTTTGCCAAAACCGCAAACAGGCTGCCTACTCTTCAATACTTCTTTGTCGTGGGGAAGACTCGTCATGGGTGGTTCTCCATATGTCCTGGGAATCAAAGACATACCTACCCATATATCTGAACACGGCTACATACCAAAGCTCAAGTGGATCTCCAAACAGTTTGTTTTGTTTTGGGATGAGGCCAACAAGCGTGGATGGCTAATTAACGGCACTAGCGCATTGCTTCATCTTGTTCGTGCATCGCTTGACCACGATAGTAACGATGAATTCAAATCGGCGTTCCTTTTCAAAAATTGTTTAATACAAGAATCAACGGATCTCTTCAAATCAAACTCAGCCATCCATGTGCTTATAAATGAAGACAATAGGAAGCTCGAGATATACCGAAATAGGGATGGATATATTCGATTCGAGGATCGCGTCGAACGTGTTTACAGCGCTCTTGAAAAACTCATTGATCATCAGATTAATGCTACTAGAGACTTGACAAGATTGAAAAGTCAGCCGCGAAGAAACTTGGAGGGATGGGACTTTAGAGACTTAGCGGTAAACCGCGATCCCCTCCATTCTCGTGTAGCTATGCTAGCTACTGAAGGCAAAGGGTGGGTAGATTTCGTTAGAGCTATACATTCGATCATATTATTTGGAAGTGGTTTTGGTGAGCTCATTCAACCTCTTTCGGAAAAAACATGCAAATTCTGGTCTTGCCTTCCAAAAATAAATACTACATTGCAGCCTGCTTCTCTGACCTAAGAGAAATAATGGACATTTATGGCAGCCATGAAGCTGGTATTTCTGGACTCACTGAAAACATTATTTGGCACAATTCGTCAGAGATGCTTGCATTGTGTCAATGCAAAAGTGCGCTGGCGAAAGACCATTGCTGTCCTGTGCAGACACTTCTTCCTGCCAATTCTGCCTCGGTATTCTCTATCCTTGGAAAAACATGGATCGGCCATTTTTGGACATAATCCTTCTTTTAACTGGCTCTGGGGAGATACAGGAGATCCCCAGGAGGGAGGAGGACAGACATCTTTTGGAGCGTCTGAGAGGCGAGCGATCGAGGATTGCGATGCAGAGACGAACCCAGCACCTTTGATCACGAAATTAATGACACTGTCATCGCTTCATGGCTCTGAGATAGCGCAACGATTATCAAATGACTCTCTCGCCACATTCGAATCATCAGAGACAAGTTCACCGGCAGCCACAGCCAAAAATATTGTTCAAAAGTGTTACCCTGTCGGCATAATATGCCCCTTGCCTAAAGAGTTTATGGCTATTCGGGTGCTCCTCAACGAGACTCATGAAGCCGTCGACACTGCGATAGGAGACGCCAACCACTATGTTTTAGGTAGAATAGGATGCCACAATGTCGTGGTCACCTGTCTTCCCTCTGGAGAGTACGGAACAAACTTAGTAGCCATCACTGCATCCGAAATGAAGTCCAGTTTTCCAAGCGTCAAATTCTGTCTGCTGGTGGGTATTGGGGGCGGTGTGCCTTCGGATGAGAACGACGTACGTCTTGGAGATGTTGCTGTTAGTCACCCAATGCGTAACCTCCCAGGCGTGATCCAATGTGATTTGGCGAAAGCGCTTGAGAATAATACTTTCGAGTTAACGGGTACTTTAAGGCCACCGCCGCGGGTTTTATTAAGTGCAATCAGTTATCTAAAGTCGGACCCGAAAACTAGTGAGCCTCTCGCTAAGTATCTTAAAAACATTGAAGAGTGCAGAAGCGAGTATCACTGTCCCGAACAAAAACAGGATCAATCGTTTAAAATGAGATGTGAGTGTTTCTCAATGGGAGAACACCTCGACAAAAATATTCATAGGACAGGAAAACAACCTAGGCCAAACCACCCAGTCATACACTATGGACTCATCGCGTCTGGCAACCTTGTCATCAAAGACTCACAGACAAGAGACCGGTTAGCAAAAGAGCACGGCGTGATCTGCTTTGAGATGGAGGCTGCGGGTGTTATGAATGTGCTGCCATGCTTGGTGATCCGAGGAATTTCTGATTACGCTGACCGTTATAAGAATAAGATTTGGCAGGAGTATGCGGCTGCTTCCGCAGCTGCATATGTTAAACTGCTTTTATCCGTGGTGAAGTCGCATGAAGACTTGTTGGATAGAACAACTATATCGCTGAAAAGGAAGCCTTCACCGGTTGAGTTATCGTCATCTCAGGCGAAGAGGCAAGGTATATAGAGAGCGATTATTATCTGCATCAATTTGACTGTGTCAAATCCCGACTTTTACTACTTGACGTCATACGTGCTCAGGCGAGATCTCCACATCTTCGTATTTCGCTCGACCACTACCTAGGTAGTAATCGTGAACGCCTTGTTCATCTAAATTTGGTTGGGAGAGCAAATTGGCTCTTGTACTTTCTAACAGAGCTCGCGCTAAGACCTGATTCTTCAGGCAACTCAGCGTTTTTATTACAGCGGTAAAGCCAAATGCCCTGCAGCCTGCTAACACACTAGTGATACGCATACATACGGCAATCGTGGCACAGCACCGGAGCGATGCTGCCGCAATTCGTGGGTATTGGTGAATAATCTCCATTCATATGAGTACAAGCAAAGTATATTTATAGTTATGTAGTAGCTATCATAGGTGGTAGCTACCATAAATCTTTAATACATTTTTTAGAGACAACTTATGAAACAGTGGAGGTATCTGGCATGACCATTGCGCAACTTCGATGGTCAGATACATCTGCCTTTGGCGGATCTTATATGCAGTGCTTCTTAAATTCTATCCGAACAAGACTTAGACAGTACCTTAATAACAGCAATGCCTTTGCCAGTCTTTTTATTATTTTAGGCTCGATTCCTACATGCATCCCGGCATAACATGCACTTTCAGCTTGGGATCCATCCACCAGATCTGGTAGATTAAATACTTCTGTTGTTAAGATAGAAGCGGGCATATGCCCTCAAACTGGACGTATGTAATGTTTAAATGGACACAAGATATGCACTATAACTGTAGCACTCCTAGTCATCATAACCAGACAACGGCGTATAATTGATTTGGAGAGTGGTTTTTTTTTTTTTTTTTTTTTTTTAAAAAAAAAAAAAAAAAGAAATTGAGCATAAAAACAATGATAA
>JARFTM010000316.1:0-26021 GCA_030278935.1 Trichoderma polysporum | reverse complement strand
GGCCTGTTACGCCGCACTGGGTCGTAACAGAATTTTGTATTTTTTTAGTTATTGGAATTTTTTTAATATTAACCTTACTATTAATTTTATAATTATATTACTTTTACTTTTATTAATAATAATATAAGCTTATATAATAATATTAATTTCAAATATTTTACTATTTATTAATTTAAGGGAATTAATATACAGGCATAACACTTTTACTACCCAGGCATGATCTTATCCAGGCATGATGGTTTTTTAATATATAATTAATATATATAATTTTATTTATAATTTTTATATAAAAGCTATTAAATAAGCTATTTATAATTTAAAACTGCCTTTTAATATCTATTTTATTTAATTTTATATAAAAATATAAAGATAACATTAAACCTTGCTTATTAATCAGCCCCAGTCTTTTTCTTATTTCTTTTTATATTTATTTAAAAAATAACTATATATTAACAATATAAGAGGAAAATATATATAAATAGTTTAAAAAATAATACATAAGCTTTTATCATTGCCTTTTTTTAAAAAAAAAATACAATAGCTTATTTATTTAATCATGCCCGGATAAAGTCATGCCCAGGTAGTAAAAGTGTCATGCCCGTATATCAATTCCCTAATTTAAAAGCTAACTATTAGTTATTAAATAAAGTTAATATTAAAATATAGTATTTTCTATAATAAATAAAAAGGTTAAAGATAAATAGTATTTTACAAAGGGTATATTAACACTGTATAGCCAGGGGGGCCTTAGTTATAATTGTAAGCCTTTTTTTAATAACTAACCTTTATTGTGATTATGTATCAAGGATCAGGCCTTATGAAACACCTTGTTATGTGCTAGCCCCACCGCAGACGCTCCTAGCATAATGCTAGACCTTATTAAGTACAACAATCACCAGCTGCGCCTGATGCTCAGTCCATGTTTAATATCATATCATATGTCGAATCATGTGTGGGTTGGAGCATGGCTAGTGTATATATTATAGCAGAACCCGCTGGGCGAACCAACTGTTTTCAAGCCCCAACCAATAAGCTCATACTGGAGCCTTAATGCATTCTTAGATCTTCAGGGGGCTATAATTGCACAGTTTCGTTGGAAAAGGAAAAAAAAAAGGGGGAAGAGCTTGGCTATGCATTCCCCCCTTTATTCTATCTCACCGCCGTTTCCTTGTCCTGCAGGTAGGTAGATCACTGCCTATCTGCTCACATATGAACAATCGATCCCTGTTAAACCTGTGGTGACAGGCAAGGGTGACAAAGAACACCACCGCTCATCACATACAAATTTGTAGCAGTTGACCGGCGGTGTTTTCTGTCACCCGCATGACAGGCTTACTTTGCGGACCATCCTGGGCGGCGCGAGCCGCACCAAATGCCAAAGCTAGGATTAAAATATCCACTGGACAGGCCTCCTGTAGTTCCAGTAGTGGGAACCAAGCAAGCGAGCCGGATTGTGACACTTGGAAACCGAAGAGTAGCCCCATGTAGTTGGGTCTCAGTGCCATATCCCCACACTACACGGATGTCTGTATTTAAGTCCTTCCCTGTTTCCTCTAGCCGCCGTCTGGCAAGCCTACCGGTTACGCTCTTGCTACTTGGGGGGCCTTAAAACCAGCCAGATCCCCGTGCTAGTTTTAAATAGCACAGGGGGGGACGCTGAATAAGAACATCAGGATTGAATAGGAAAAAAATAAAGTACTTATAATTGATAAGAATTACTGTATTAAGTAAGGTCACTTGGTTTTATTATATAACCCGCTTACTCTCAGCTATTCCTTTAATTTAAAGATGAACTACTGGTTTACTTATGCTTACCTTAAAATATAAATAAAACATAAATATTTATAGCGCGCTTAATACTTAATATACATCGCTCCAGACCTGAAAAGCCTAGTTTACACACTAGACTATTTTCCGATTATCGACCGACACCCGCACCTTGACCAGAGAGTTCTGGACAGGCAGTGTCCGCCATGGTGTATGTATTCCCAATTGAGCGTACTAGCCAGAAGGCTTTAATCGGGAGCGCAGTCGTTTTCTCATTGCTACCGATAACTGCCGTTGTTCTGCGAATAGTGGCGCGGTCGAGACTCAAGGATCGCTCTTTTGATCTGAGCGACTGGCTCATCATTTTGGCATGTGTAAGTTTCTTATCCGCTCGAGTATTCCTGTATCTCTATAGGAAGTCTCCTCTAACAAAATGGAATCCTTTAGATCGTCGCAGTCGCGTACCAAGCACTTGCAGTCGCCTGCGCTGTGGTTGGGGGGATGGGATACCACACGACTGAGATACTTGCGATGGCAGGAGAGGATTCGGTAACGCTTCTCATGGAGCTTGTAACCGTGGTCGTGATCTTCTGGTCGCTTAGTCTCGGGTTGACGAAATTGTCTATCCTTGCCTTGTACACTAAGATTTTCTCCATTAGGAGCTTCGTCCTCATCAGTCAAGCCTGTGCTGTATTCGTCGTGATTTGGGCCATGGTCCTGTTTATCGGTGCCTTCGTCATCTGTACGCCGGTTCAGTATAACTGGGACAAATTCACAACCGTGGGAACCTGCGGCGACATCAGAATGTTGTGGGCCGTAACCGGAGGGCTCAATATCTTCTCTGACCTGGTTGTCATGCTCCTCCCCATGCCATATCTTTACGGCCTATCGCTACAGCTGTACAAAAAGATTGGGTTAATGGTGACCTTTGGGATCGGGCTTGCGTAAGTGGTCGACTCCTGCTTTCCGTCTTCTGACTGCGCCAGCTAACACATGGAGATATAGAGTCTGCATTGTAAGCGCCGTCCGACTCGCTGAGATTATTAAAATCGACATGAACGACTTCCCATTTTCCGGCGGCATCGCACTCCTGTTTAGTGCACTGGAACCCTGTCTGCTGGTAACTGCAGCATGTATCCCGCTTCTCCGCCCATTAATATCTCGAACCAAGTCGACAGCCGAGGCCAGCAGCTACGCCAGAGGCAATACAATAAGCAATAGCAGAACTCACTCCGCTTCTCGGATGGGGGGGTTCTCGGAACTCCAAGACGACGACGGCTCGACGAGACAACTACGCATGGGACAGTCTAAATTTGGTGGTGGGGCAACTGCTGCGGCAGATGGTAGTTCCTTTGATTCCTCTGATGGAGCGGATAACCACCACACCAACTTGGAGTTGAAAACCATCACGGTTACGAGGGACTGGAAGGTTGAAGAATCCGCTGTCTGAACTGATTTAGACAACGTCTGGTGTATACAATCCAAGTTATTGTTTTAATAGCCTGGATTATAGGTATGCATGGTGCTTGGTAGGGCAGTCTTGATTGGTGTTTGTATAATTCATTACATAATAATTCTTTTTCATTATAGCAGCTACTTTTAGCTTTATATTTATTTTAAGCCTGCTGGTAGGTTTATAAATAAATTAAAAAAGCTTAATTCTTCTTGCTAATATAATATAATAAAGTCCAGTGTCGCAGTTTAGGCCAACTCTCTCAGCAGCCTTTGACGCTGCTTTTGGTGGGCTCGACCGCTTCGCACGTAGCTCATGGCCTTCTCTTATGTGCCACAACGATTGGCCTGAATTTGGCTCCGCCTTGCGCTTGTGCCTAGAATATGTCCGACGATAGGCGAGGCATCTTCTCTTTATGCCACCCTTAGCGGGCCCCTAAATTTGGCACCAGTCTGGGTTACGATAGTGCCCCGGATTGCTGGGCTTTGTGTTGCGTTTCTTATCTCTCGACCCGCCTTATATATTCTCCTCACTGTTCTTTTAGTATCTACATCTATTAATTCATTTATTTTATTCAATTCGTTTAGCTCAAAACAGTTATAGTCCGTTTAGAATCAAGTATATTTAGGCTAAAGATGTCTCAGGACAAAATCGAACCCTTTCTTTCCATAGTGGTCTCGAATCTACTATACATTAGCCCTGTACCCTTTTCGTTATTCTAAGTAGAGCATTACTTTGTCAAAGGTGCTAAGCCGCCGTATGTAATTGTCTTTGTCACCTGATACTCTGCAATCCCATATTTACTTCCCTCCCTCCCAAACCCACTCTCCTTCACACCTCCAAAGGGGGCCGCCACGTCCGAGATCAACCCCGTGTTCACCCCGACCATACCCACCTCCAAACTCTCCGCCACACGATGCACCCGCTGTATATCCTTGCTGTAGAAATACCCCGCCAGCCCAAGCTCAGTCGTGTTCGCTAATTTAACGACCTCTGCCTCCGTCTCGAACTTGAACAGGCCGGCCACGGGTCCAAAGGTCTCCTCTGATGAGAGAGCCATTGAAGGAGTCATGTTCGTGATGATGGTCGGTTGAAAGAATAGCTCGCCTAGCTCTGACATTCTCTGTCCGCCTTGGATTACCTTGCCGCCTTTCTGCAGTGCATCGCTGACGTGCGCTTCGATTTTGCGAATTGCGCGGCCGTGGATCACCGGCCCGTGCGTGACGCCCTGCGTAAATCCACCACCCAGAACGAAGGTGTTGACTCTGGCCGCGAGTTTTTGCGCGAACTCATCATAGATTCCTGCTTGTACGTATATTCTGTTTGCGCAGACGCAGGTCTGGCCGGTCGTGCGGAACTTGCAGGTGATTGCGCCAGCGATAGCGAGGTCGACGTCGGCGTCATCGAAGATAATGAAGGGAGCGTTGCCGCCGAGCTCGAAGGAGAGCTTCTTGAGCGTCGAAGAGGACTGCTTCATTAAGAGCTTACCCACGGCAGTGGAGCCAGTGAAGGATACTTTCTTGACTGCGGGAGCGGTAGCGAGGATTTCACCGACGGCTGACGTGTTTTTGAGGCAGCTCACAATATTCACGACGCCGGGAGGGAATCCTGCGCGGTGGGCGAGCTCGGCCAGAGCGAGAGCAGTAAAAGGTGTCTCACCTGGGGATTTGGCCACGACGGTACAGCCTGCAGCGAGGGCCGGGCCCATCTTTCGAGTAATCATGGCAGCGGGGAAGTTCCATCTACGTGATGAGTCTTAGTATGGTAGCTAATTTGATCCCACCTGAGATGGCATGAGGAGGAAAAGGGATTTGTACTTACGGGGTAATGAGCGCGCATACTCCGACCGGCTCTTTGTAAGTCACAATTCGGTTCCCCGCGACGGATGCGGGGATGGTGTCGCCGTAAACTCGAGGGGCTTCTTCACTGAACCATTCGAGAAAACTGGCGGCGTATGCGGTTTCACCTTTTGCATCGGCCATCGGCTTGCCATTCTCCCAGGTGATAAGCCGCGCGATATCCTCGCCATTCTCAACCTGCCATCACCTGTCGTCAGTTCAAAGAATATACATGACTTTTGCCGCCCTCTCTCTTTGTGCCACGCCAACTCACAACTAAGTCGTGCCATTTCTTCAACATCCGTGAGCGCTCGCGGCCCGTTTTGCTTCTGAAGGCTGGGAATGCGGCAACCGCGGCTTCGATGGCGAGCTGGACGTCTTCGACGTCGCACTCAGGGGCTGTGCCAATCAATTGCGCAGTCGCGGGGTCTGGATATTTTGGAGAACATCTGTTAATCTTCACTTCCTTGGAAATCGCCACGGGTCCCTTCTCAGCTCATACCGTAGACCTTAAAAGTCTCGCCCGATTTTGCCTTCACCCACTCGCCATTAACATACGCCACACTGAGCTTCAGCAGCGACGGGTCGCTGAGCTTCGGAACGTCATGAATCATATTGAGGGGCAGATATTTGATGGACAAGAGGGAGACTGAGCATTCACGGACGTGCTTGTAGTCCAGATAGCTGTTATTTAAGAATTGGCGGTTACGTCGACAGTAAGGCTCACTCCACTATATCCATTTTATAAATACAATGCTGACTCTCATAAAAATACGGTGCTTCAAGTAAAACTGGCTTACATGCGACTTGGCTTGCAAAACTGCCAGTTAATGTGATCGGCATGGTTATGGCATACATTTAAGGTTTAGTTCGGTGGTCACACATCTGGACGGGTATAGCCAGTGGCGCGGTAGCGGCTATAGCCACTCTTCTCAAAGGGGTTCGCGGTCTCTTAACTGCTGCCGGTAGTTTCAGGGTCGCGTGGCAGGGTTAGACGGCTAAAGCAACGGAGTAATACCATCATCCCTGGTTGCCATTTCGAGATCGAGGGAACGGGATTCATCAGAGCTCAACTTTGTACTCCGGCGCATGTCAACATCTCGCTCCTTGATACATAAAGTCTGTGTCATGTACTTTATCCACCATCTCTTTCAAGCCATGGACATTTCCAATCCAATCTGATTCGCATCAACACATTATGTCGCACTTCAACATCCTTGTCCTCGGCGGTGATCACGTCGGCCCGGAGGTCGTCGCCGAGGCCGTCAAAGTCCTCCGCGCCGTCGAGGCCCATCCGTCAGTGGTCGCAAAGGACATCAAGTTCAACATGGATTTCGAAGTGTTTGGCGGACAGTCTATTGAGGTCCATGGCATCCCGCTAACGCCTGAAGTCATTGAGAAGGCCAAAAAATCAGACGCCGTGCTCTTCGGCGCCATTGGTAGCCCGAAATACAACGTCCTTGGCAAGGTTAAGCCTGATGGCTGCGTCCGCGCGCTGCGCAAAGCGCTGGACTGCTGGGCCAATATCCGGCCGTGTAAGTTCCCGTCGCTGAGCCTGGTTAAGCACTCGACGATCAAGGAATCGGTCGCGCAAGGCGTGGACTTTATCATCCTGCGCGAGAACGTCGGTGGCGTGTACTTTGGGGAGACGGTGATGAAGGAGGACAAGTCGTATGCGCATGATGTCTGGAGCTACCACCGCTGGGAGATTGAGCGCATTGGCCGCATGGCAGCGTATCTGGCCCGGCAGCACGGGGGCGCCGCCGGACCAAGCAAGATCACGTCGATTGACAAGGCGAATGTCTTGGCGGTGCACAAGCTGTGGCGCGAGGTTGTGGGCACGCTGCATGCCGCCGAGTTTCCAGACATCAAGCTCGTCCACCAGCTGGCCGACTCGCTGGCTCTAATCATGATTCGGAACCCGCGGTTACTCAACGGCATTGTGCTCTGCGATAACCTCATGGGCGATCTGTTCTCGGATGAAGCGGCGGGCGTAATCGGGTCCCTTGGGTTCAGCCCATCAGCGTGCCTGGCTGCGATCCCGGGCCCGAGCAATGAGCGGGTGATGGGCATGTATGAGCCGAGTCACGGATCGGCACCCGACCTGCAGCCCAACACGGCCAATCCGATTGCTACGATCCAGAGCGCCGCCATGATGCTGCGGTATAGCTTCGCACTACCCGCTTTGGCGGATGCGATTGACGAGGCAGTGAGGATTGCGCTGGACGACAAGGCTTTGGGTGGGTTGGAGGTGCGGACAAAGGATGTGGGGGGGAAGGCGTCGACAACAGAGATGGGAGATGCAGTCGTGGAGGCGCTGCGCAAGGTACTGGGCCGGGCTTGAGAGCCTATGGAACGGATGGATGATGGTGCTAGGATCTGGTCGGCTAGAATGACGATCGCTGCGTTTGGTACTTCTGGCTGATTTAATCCGGGGAATGGTATGCCGACGGGGTTGAGTAGATACCACCGCTCATAACTGTTGACCTGATGTACCTAGCTATGGACCTGGCAAAACTCAGTGCTGGGCCGCTATGCGGTACTATTGGTCTATTATTATGTATATCTTGAGAACCATTTTCAAGAAATTAAATATAAATCAGCTCAATTACATGAATAATATCTGAATTAGTATACTACGTATGGCCACTACGTGTCTCATGAATACATGTACAGGTGTCAGCCTCGTACTTAATACAGCACGGAGAAAATCTAGAGAGCATAAATTTGTTTAGATCCTTTATGAAATGGGAGCGTATTCTCTCTTCAAAACAATGTATCTACCAGTCTAATACGTCTCTCGCTCCTGCAAGGTCGAATCCCAGCCGTTTCGGCGGCTGTAGTCTCCGGATGCGATTGAACAACCATGGAAAGGCCGCTTGATGCTTCATCTCGAACTTATAAATGCTCTCCTCATTCGCAAGCGTGTTGCTAATATCATCCAATCCATTGAGTAGGCAGTGCTTTGTGTACGGGTCGACGTCGAACTTTGCAATGAGCTCCCGCCCTTGAGCGTATCGGATCTCCTGGGCAGGGAGATTGACTTCTACTGCCACTTTGGCCACTCCCGCAGCGTGGATTTTCTCCAAAGCCACGGCATCGGGGAGAGGAATGGCGAGCAGACCGCACTTACCGCAGTTGTTAAAGAAGATGGAAGCGAATGAGGGGGCGATGACACAGCGGAAGCCGAAGCCTGCGAGAGCCCAGACGGCCTTTTCGCGGGACGAGCCGCAGCCGAAGTTTTCGCCCGTGCAGACGAGGATCTGAGAAGAGCGGTAGGGCTCCTTGTTGAGGATAAAGTTGGGCTTCTCCTTGCCGGTCGCGCTATCAAAGCGGATGGATTTGAAGAGGCTGGGGCCGAGGCCGAGGGAGGAGGTGACTTTCAAGTCGGCTGCAGGGATGATGAGGTCAGTGTTGATGTTGGGCATGTCAAATGGGGCCGCGATGGAGCAAAGGGTGTTGAATCGAGGAATGCCATCACCGCTTTTCTTCGCCACCTCTGACGGGCGGTTTGCAATGGCGGCATCGTCGTTCATGGTCTCTTGTGAATGCTTGGTGAGAGCGGAAACTGAAGCAGTCTCCTCTTCCTTCGCCATTTCCTTCTCAACCGGACCGTAGCTCCTAACATTTTCCCCGTCTAGTGTCAAACGTGTCATCCCAATAGACCCGTTCTCACTATTCGTCAGAAACTCGCGCACATCCGCCAGATGGCCCTTGAGAGCCGCCGCCACAGCCATCACCGGCGACACCAGGAACGTCCTGCCCTTTGGGCCCTGTCTTCCCTCGAAATTCCGGTTTGTTGTCGACGCACATCGCTCTCCTGGTGCCAGTCCATCCCCATTCATCGCTAGGCACATGGAGCAACCCGCTTCACGCCAGTCGAATCCGGCATTCTTAAAAATTACATGGAGACCTTCCGCTTCCGCCTGCTGCCGGACCAAGCCCGATCCGGGGACAACCATAGCATATACGGTGCTCGCGACCTTTCGGCCGCGCGCTATACGTGCGGCGGCACGGAGGTCCTCGATTCTGGAGTTTGTACAGGAGCCGATGAAGACGCGATCAATGGGAATCTCTACGGCAGGTAGGTTGGGGGATAGGCCCATGTACTCCAGTGCACGGCGGATGGCGGCTGCTTTGAAATGGTCTGTACTCTCAAAGTCGGCAGGATCGGGCGTCTTGCCAGTGATAGGGATGACATCGTCAGGAGATGTACCCCATGTAACAGATGGAACGATCTCTGCAGCATCAATTTCAACGTTGATGTCCCAATGGGCGTCGTAGTCGCTATGGAGAGACTTCCAGTACTCAAGCGCCTTATCCCAATTGTCTCCTGATGGTACCAAGGGCCGATCTTTCAGGTACGTAAAAGTCACCTCGTCTGGGGCAACAAGGCCGCTTCGGGCGCCGCTCTCGATGCTCATATTGCAGAGGACCATCCTCGCCTCCATAGACAGATTCCGAATCGTAGAGCCACAAAACTCAATCACACAGCCTGTCCCTCCAGCCATGCCAATCTTGCCCAGGAGATGTAGAATTACATCCTTGGAGTAGACACCCTGACCCAATTCACCATCGACACAAACCCGGAAGTTCTGATACTTCTTCTGTAGCACTGTCTGGGTCGCCAGAACATGCGTGATGTCAGACACGCTCCCGCTGATGGCCAGAGCGCCTACGGCTCCATGCGTCGGCGTGTGCGAATCCCCACAGAAGATGACGGACCCAGGTAGAGTGAGGCCCTGCTCGGGGCCGACGACGTGGACGATTCCTTGCCTACGATCGGACATGCTTAGATACTTGATCTTGTGCTTGGCGGTGTTCTTTTGGAGGAGACCAATCTGCTCGCGCGATAGGGGGTCTTTGACAAAGGATGTAGCATCTTGGTATTGGGAGCGGTCGCTGGTGGGAACGTTGTGGTCGACGGTGGCGAGGGTGAGGTCGGGGCGGCGCACTGCGAGAGCTGCTTTTTTCAAAGTGGCGAAGGCGACGGGCGTGGGAGATTCAAAGATGAGGTGGGCATCGACGTATTGTAGGGGGGCAATCTCGTCTTCCGGATTGACTAGGTGCTGCTGGTAGATTTTGTCGTAGAGAGTGAGGCCCATGGTGACAACGATGATGATGATGATGATGATGATGATGATTATAAGAGCTGTTTGAGGGTAGCTCCGGGGCAAGTACCATGCGATGAGGCAGCGTATTCAATCCTCTGGGGATTTCAGGAAGTGCAGAAGTGACAAGGTGCAGATATGCTACGCTGTGCCCACCAGAACGGAAATCAGTCTACAGCCATTGTCACTCATTCGCACGATGACACGCCATCAATAGTCAGATATCTATATCTGGTTCTGTGGGTCGGGGCTCTCGCTCCATGGTAGGATTTCCCCTTGAATACAAAGTTCTGCTAGGCTCAATGATAAACAGAACTACTCTGTTGCTTCTTGTGGAGTTCTCTGGCTATGCTCCAAGCTAGCTATAGGCTATAGGCGAACATATCCATGCAACACCGGTTATAGCAAGAATACTACATCGCACAATATCAGGTCTTTAGAAGCTGCTCATTTGGAAATTATTTGTTTTGGATTCAAGGCCACCGCCGCTTCCCCACACGGTTGATCAAGACATTGTACGAATCGTCGCGTCAGCGGAAAGTCGAGAATCTAGATCTATCATCTGACTGTCGTGTGCCTTGTATGAAGACCCGTAGCGTTATCCGCCGGCTATAGCTAGTGACAGACACCAGTGCTCGCTACTCCTCACTTGTTCTTCCTCACTGAGTCACTTAGGTTAGACGATTGGCTGATTGTTCGATTAATTGTCCAACTTCTCTCTTCCCAATCACCCAGCTGCAGGCAATGCCCTAATTTGCATTCTCTGTACCACCAAGCAGACATACACCAGCAAATCACGCGCCATATCATGGCAACCAGCACCAAGGATGCGGTGCTCGCAAAGGCCCCAGGCGATTGCTGTCTCAAAGGCTCCATCCATGAGGGTGAACCTCAAGGCACCTTGGAAACTATCGCAGGGGTAGAAACGTACATTGCCTGCCCGACAGCAGACAAGGCAAACGGAAATATTATCTTCTATTTCCCCGATGTCTGGGGACTTTTCACAAACGGCAAGTTAATTATGGATGGTTTTGCCGCCGCAGGCTATCTCGTTCTCGGGTTAGATTATTTTCGTGGGGTAGGTTGATATGCTTCCTTTCCTCTGTTGACATCATGGACGCCTGTGAGGTGAGTTTGAACTGGTATTTAACTTCATTCCGTTAGGATCCCATCACAAAGCACCGTAAAAACCGGTTCGACAAATCAAATCCCAACTTCGACTTTCCAGCCTGGACGAAGAAGCATCAAGAATTTGCGGATGCGGCCGTCCCGCCCTGGGTAGCGGAGGTAAAGGCGCAATATGGAAAGGAGTCCACAAAATATGCCTGTGTTGGGTGTGCATATCTATCCAGACAGTCGAGGAGAGACTAATAAGTAATCACGCAGATATTGTTTCGGAGCTCCATATGTTTGCAACGAGCTTGCAGGCGACACAACGACAGCTGGAGCTTTTGGCCATCCTGCGTTTCTCAACGAGAGCCACTTCTTCAATTTGAAAAGTAATCATGCCACTCTCCAAGTCCCCTCTGTACCCTCCTTTTTCCCAGCCGCGACAATTATGAGATGCTGATTCCTGCTGGCTCGACCAGAACCATTATTTATGTCCTGCACGGATGAAGACCACACCTTCTCGAATGAAGATCGAAATAGAGCGATGCATATTCTGCGCACCGAGAAGAAGCGCCACCAGCTGCAGCTCTTCACGGGTATTGCGCATGGGTTTGCCTTGAGAGGCGACATGAATAATCCATATGATCGTAAGTTTCTACAAGGCTGGTAAATCAAACACCGCCGCTGATTCTTTTGGTAGGCTATGTCAAAGAGAACAGTCTGCGGGGCATTGTCGAGTGGTTCGACTTTTGGTTAGCGCAATAATAGAAAAGCAAAGCAAACAATACACTGTGTGTCGGATTAGCAAAAGTGAAGCTCCACAATCGCTTGTGGAAAATATCTTAGGTTATATAATGCGACACACCCCTTAGGTATTACAGGATCTATACGAGCATGTAATGCCTACATAACCGCTTATATAACCGCCGCTTCTTGCGTTTTGGTTCCGTTGGGTTGTTTTAGGCCATTTTATACTGCAGAGGGTTCGAACTGCAACCGTCTTTGTGTGTATGCGCGCAGGGAAATTTCAGGCCATTGAGTTAGCCACTCGACCTCCCGGGCTTATAACTGTCGGATTAGCAAAAGTGAAGCTCTACAATCGCTTGTGGAAAATATCTTAGGTTATTTAATGCGACACTGTGTTTATTGTGAATGAAGCTAGTAGTTCCAAACCATATTTACGGTGGAAACCATCAGAATATCTGCATACTTAGTAATGCAGATGCGATGATGATTGTGGAGATGGCATATAGTCCTGGGAAAGCAATCATGTAGGTCTGAGAAATCTTACCCTGCTGATACTGGTCGAAGCAGTCTTTCTTGGCAGGGAAGCTACACAATCTACCTCTATTGTGTCAAACATTCAACTCTACTTCTGGCCAATCCAACTATCAGGTTTTAGCCAGAGAACTTCGTGTCATGTTGCATAGCAAGCAGAGAGCGAGAAACAGACTGGTTTACTATTGTATGCTACAGAGTCTCAAAAACGATCCTCCCCTTGTGCCTTTTCAGGTGTGAATCCAAGTCCACGACATCTTTGTCAAAGCGGAACTAGAGCTTATACCTCGCCAGCTTATTCTTCTTATCTGTCAAATCCGAAAAAGCATTAATCAAATCCTCGTCCTCTGTCAGTTGCACTCCCTCCATCTCCCTGTCTCTCTTTTGATTCTCCCTCCGGTAAACAAAATAAAGCGTAACGAAAATGATCTCCAGCGTAGCATAGGACGCCAGAGTCACTGCGATGCCTGTCCCATAAGTTGGAGCTTGGCTGACCAGGAACGTTTGTGGGCCCACGATATTTCCCAAGCAGTAGGCTGAGAAGTATAACGCTCCAGCGATAGTCTTCTTGGTATAGCTAGCAACGTTGGCGGCGAGGAGGGAGTAGGTTAGGCATGCGGAGACTGCAGTGCTGTTGACGATGAATATAGCAAACAGATGCGCCCCGCGCGTGCTCTCTTTAATGGGCACGCGAAAGAGGATGGCGGCAGCGGCGACACCCCAGATGTAGAAGAGAATGATGATGATAATACGCTTTCCCTCACCCCACTTGCTGGAAAGGAAAAAGCTCACTATCCACATGAAGCCAGCAAACACCATGCCCGGGACGATATTGAGGAGCACTGCCTGATAAGGGTTGTATCCGAAGCCGAGGATGATCAGGCCTGAAAAGCTAGTCTGTAGGCTGTTGGTCAAGTTGTGTACGAAGACTGCAAAGACCAACATCCAGACTCTGAAATCGATCAGCGCCTCTTTGACCTGCTCCTTTTTGTGATGGGTGTTTTTTATTCCTGTCTGGTTCGTCCGCAGACGCTCAACGGCAATCAGACGTTCGCGGTCGGTCAGGAAGCTGGCAGTCAAAGGAGAGTCGGGCAGCAGCCACCAGAGAGAGATACCAATTACGACAGTGATCAAGCCGATGATGATAAACATCCACTGGTACGGGAATATCCCTCCAGCCTAAACACGCAATTAGTAAACGAAATAGTATATGTGCTGCAGGAAAAGGAAGAAAAATTTACATGAACATGCGCGATACCCCAGAAAATGAGACCTGATGGAGCTCCCATCAACCCATTAGCGGAATACCAGAACCCGAACCGAGCGGCTTGCTCCTCGCGTTTCCACCACGAAGAAGTTATCAAAATGAAGCCTGGATTCACACATGACTCGAATACACCCATGAAGAAACGCGCGATGGCGAGAGTTGAGAATTTCGTTGCAGACCCGGAAGCAGCAAGTGTTGCACCAAGGATGGTAGTTAGCTGAGAGGTTCCTGGAAGTGACGTGCAAGGAGGACACCTACCCCAGAGGATAATGTTGATGGTGAGATATTTCCCAATGGGAAATTTTTGCATGATGACATTGGTCGGGTATTGCGCGAGGAAATAGCCGATGTAAAAGAGCGTTACCAACAGACTGTACTGTGCCCCTTTGAGGTGCGCTTCCGTTTGAAGGCCATAAGTGGCTGCAGATCCTATAGTCTTCTCGCAATTTGGTCATCTTCTAAACGACTTACAGAGGTAATGCACAGCTGACTCACATTCTTGTCCACAAATTGAATACCATTGATGACTAGCATGACAGCCACAAGATGTCGGTCTATCTTCCACCTGACGCGGTTCGACTCTTCCGGCGTGAAGGGCTCGAAGTGATCCTGCAACACTTTCAGAGCCTCGTCCCCATCAATAACCTTTTCGCTAAGGTGACGGATGTCAGTCTCCGTCATCGCATGCGCAAGCTCTATGTCACGGCTCGCTTCAACGTGCTCCAGCGATGACTGGACCTCTTTGAGAGTCGCTGCCATTGTTCTCTCTCTGTGTCTACTTAAATTTAAAAAAATGGATTTGAAGAACAGAAAACACTGAATCGTAGAGCTTTGGACATACCCGGGCGGAAAGTGGCTTTTATAAAGCACATGAAGCTGTTGAGTCAGTTAAGGAGACACTTTAAGCCTGATCACTCCCCAGCTTTCCCAACCCCAGAAGGCGGAGTTGGCGATTTTAGTGTGCTCGCACTATTACTCTTAGTGCCACGGAGGCTCTTTTGCTCTGGAGAGGTCCATCTTGCTCGTGGAAGAGAATTTTACTTCTACTTGTAACTACTGCAGGCATTTATAGATTATTTGTACGACCATTAAATGAAAAGCTAATAAAAAGAGCGTATAATACGATTTTGCGTTATCTTTTATGCCCTGGAAGTTAAGAACTCATGTTTTCGTTGCCAAGATCTCATTTTATCGCCCAAAGCCGGGGTTTCCTCCCAAGCTGAACTTGTGGTCGAACGCACCTTTGCGCATGCCAAAAAGTATTATTATATCGAGTACTCCGTATTTATCTGCGAGTACGCGTGAGAGAACCCTACAGGTACAGACAAATCCGAAAACAATCCTACTAGAAATAAAAGGGGGTCGGTGGCGTGTAGAGCTATAGCCGGTAGAGCTATAGCCGCGTTCCTGGGTATAGCTTGAGGACACCACCATCACCGCCGCCCTAGTTCTTGGCCTTGTTAATAGTGAGAGTTGGCATAACCATCCGACGGTCAATCACCGCATGCCATATCCGGGTCAAGATCGCAAGGCAAGAAAGACCACAGTGCACTGTAGTGCTGGCCTATTGAATAAGGTCTAGTCAAATACGTGATTAGTTGAGAAAGAATCTTCTTTTGTGCGCGACGAGTTGTACTATTTATGTTTGCCTACACACATCATCCATCCCTGCTTCGTAAATTCACAACCAATCATCCAAGCCCTCTTTCTCGCATACATGTGTCACCTCTATTAAGCTGCCTAACCCAGATCCCCTCCTGTGACCATGACCTCCCTAATCGCCAACAAGACCACCCCTCTCCCGCCTGGCGTCTACGCCCCGGTCATCTCCCTCTATAAAGCTACTCCTCGACAAGAAATCGACCTCGAAGCGAGCTACAAATTCTTCCAATATCTCGTTCGGGGCAACCTTACTGGTCTGGTCTTGCAAGGCACAACCGCAGAAGCCGTTCTCCTCTCCCCCGACGAGCGTGTGGAAATCACCAAAGTCGCGCGGAAAGCGGTGTCCGATCTCGGATTGAAAGATTACCCTCTCGTCGCGGGGATCAGTGGCGCCTCTACGAATGAGTCCATCCGCCTGGCAGAGGCTGCTGCAGCCGCCGGAGCAAACTTCTGCCTCCTGTTACCGCCGAGCTTCTGGGTAAAAGCTGCCACGAAGGAGGTGATTCTGAACTTCTACCAAGAGGTTGCAGATGCAAGCCCGATTCCAGTTGTGATATACAATGTAACTCACTCTAGGAATAGATGTCGGATTTCATTGGCGCAGCCAGGCTGACAAAAAGCTCTCTTGATTGTAGTATCCGGGAGTCTCCAATGGCATTGACCTCGACTCTGATACGCTCACCGAGCTGGCTCAGCATCCGAACATTGTTGGCGTCAAGCTAACCTGTGGGAATCTCGGCAAACTGACGCGTCTGACCGCAGACTTCACCCCGAAACAATTCGCCGTTCTGGGCGGCGCCTCAGATTACTTGATCCCATCCCTGGTCGGCGGAGGTAGCGGGTGTGTCACGGGAGTTGCAAATATCTATCCCAAGGCTGTCTCCAAGCTCTATGCCCTATACCATGAAGGCAAACTCCAAGAGGCAATCAAGATGCAGGGTTTGCTTGCGCACGCGGAGAAGGCCTGCAAGCTTGGCATCGCGCCCACCAAGTATGGTGTTGCGAGTTTCTCTGGACCAGCGGCGGGGATTACTGAAAAGGCGGCTTTCTGGCCAAGGAAACCATATACGCCCGTCAGTGAGACGCTACAGAGCTGGATTATCCAGAGCGTGGGGATATTGGAAAAGACGGAGAGAGAGCTGCTAGGTAGACAATAATGGGCTAGACTTGGTGGCGAGAAATCGGTATGGACCGTAGCTGAATGGTTTGTAGGCTTATCCTTTGAAAAAGATGTATACATTACGTCTCCTGGCAGCTGGCATATTTCAACCAACTAGCCTTTATAGCAGCACCATAGAATATACTATAAATCCCATACCACTTCCCAGAGCTTGAAGACCACACGGCAGCAATAGAAATAAAATTTATCCAAGCTAGGTTTGGTCGGGAGGGGGGACTGCTCGCCTCAAATCATCCATAGTTATGCCATCGACTCGTCTGATTCTGTTTTTCTCACTTTGCAATCGTTTATAGTTCGAACACTCTTACTGTACATAAAATACCACTTCATTGAAACATCGACGGCCATCTGTCGCCATCCAGCCTTGGATTTGACAAATGCGGCATCTCCTGCATATAATTCTCGGTTAACAACGGCGGACTGTTCATGCAGAACGTACCAGCCACGGCATCCATCGTCGGATTTGCTTCCAACATAGTCAGCCAAAACGCAAAGTCTCCTTCGGGATGGACCACACTATTCGCCGGCTGCCGCCAATCCACCACTTCGGGATGACGCACCTGCGAAGGATCCCTCGGTGTAACCGTAGGCGCCTCCCCCCCGGCTGATGTCAAGTCCGTGCCCGTGACAGCAATCAGCGTGTGGAAGAGCTTCCTGAGCTGGCGACTACTGCGCACGCCGAGATGCTGTGTGGTGAAGGAGGACGAAGACGACTGGATGGCGGCAATTGCGGAGCTAATGAGGCGCATGATTCGCTCGCGCTCATGCCGGACGACGGCCTGGGAGAGAACAACCTTCATGAGGAAGACGGCAGCGTAGCTGAAGTAGTTATAGAAGCGGGAGGGAAGGAAGCCCAGCGCACCCTGGGGGAAGAGATCCTCGACGCAGATCTTGAGGAGTTCCGAGGCGGAGTCGATAGCTTCGAGGATGTATTTGACGTCCGGGGACTCGGCAAGACCGCGGGGAAAGATCAGATTGGCGAGCGTCGTCTCGGCTGTGCTGCTATTATTATTGGTCACCACATCGTGGAAGAGCCTCTTGTTATTTGCTGTTGCGCGGCCGACATGCGCCTGGAAGGCAAAAGAGTAGGCATACAGCTTAGCATAGTGGAAGGTCGCGCGGATGGTCTCGCTGAAGGGGAATTTTTCCCAACGGTGCTTCTCGATCCATGTGATGCGGAACCAGGTCAGAGTTCGAGTGAACTCATCTAGCATACGCGTGTAGTCACCGACGTGGCTGAGGGCAAGTGTGCGGTCACGGCTGGGGTAGAGCGTGCTGTGGATGTTGGTCAATATCTGTGTCAACTCCACGTACGCTTGGACCAGAGTAGACTCGTCTCCAGTGGTCACTTCCCCTTCAGGAACAGGTGATTCGTCGGTAGGCTTGCCCCTTGATGCAAACCGGCCCTGGCCATTCGGGGCGAGTGTGGGGAAGTTGTTGTGGGCCTCTCGGTTGACATTGGTGGTATTTGCGGCCGGGCGATTTCGAAAGGCCAGACCACCGCGGCTCCAGAACGGTTTGCCGAGACGGATGGAGATGTGGCGGTCAAAAATATAGCAATACGTCCAAACCAGGCGTTCGCGGGCGGTTCGCTCGTTAGATATTGTGCTCGGGTCTAGCAGCGCCCGCTGATCCAGCCCAAGGAAGTAACTCAGCCGAATGGCCAGCCCGATCAGATTCCACGACATGGAGGCTTCGACCTGGTGGAAGTTGCTGTCGGCGACGTTGGGGAGACTGGGAAGGTATTCGGACAGCAGCAACAGGGCCTCTACCACGCTTACGGTGGGCAGACCTCCGTAGGTGATCTGACTTAGATGGTCGCTGATCACTTTCCAACAAGACACATGCACGGCATCGTTCTCGTGCCGCGAGACGATAAGGATCATAACCATCAGCAGGAAGGGCTCCTCCTCCGCAAACTGCGCCAGGCGACGGTCGTCATTATTTGGCAGCCGGTACTCGGGAATGATCGGGACGTAGTGGTTATGCCGCGAAGCGTAGATCGAGACATAGGTCCGGAGCTGGGTAGGATTGATGAGGCCATTCTTAACCAAGAGGAACTCGTCGATAGTCTTGGTGTCTGATCGAGTACTGCCCGCAGCTTCTAGTGGTGCTGGGCCGTGGTCGTGCGGATGTGATTGAAGAGAGTGCTGCCGTTGCTGCCGCTGCCGTCTGCCTGCTGCTGTCGGATTTGCATGCGTTGGTTCTGGCCGCGTGTAGCTATTCTGGCCATCATGGTCGTTATTATTGATTATTTCACTCTCGGCCGCTCTGCCATCTTGTTCGTAATCCGAGTAGCCATCTTGGCGGCATAGCGAGGTGCGCGCGAGAATCTCGAGAGCATCCGAGGGGTTGCACAGAGGATCCTCCGCTAAGGGTTGGATATGGCCTTGGACATCGATGTTGCTGTTGTCATGGGCGGAAGTGGAAGTGGACGTCGGCATAGAAGCCACGTGCTGTGGCAGATAGGACGGCTGTTGTTTCTCTAAATGAAGCTGTGGTTGTTGTATCTCTGGGCTTGTCGGAACGACGCCTTCACGGGCATCCGCCACGCGGATTTGTCCTTGAGTCTGTGCCTGTGCTTGAGCTCGGGCCTGGGCCTTCGCTCGTGCCGCCGTGTGGCCGTTACCAAAGTTACCTCCTCGTCTTGTAGGCAGAAATTGGCACTGCTGGTTCTCTTCCTTGCACCGCACGCAGGGGCCAACGTCGACGTCGGCCAGGTTGGTGAATTCGCATTTGGCCTTTCCATTGCAATCATGAGATGTCAGAGTAGTTACTCCCCGCTACAGCATCAGATTTCGACCGGCTATAGATCCGATCTGTACACTACTCACCTTTCTCAGTCGGCACAGCACGCAGGCTTTGAAAGCGCGCTGTCGCGTCTTCTTCTTCGTTGTCAAATCCATGTCGAATCCACAATCATAACCGGGTTGGAGGGAACGAGGAAAGGGTGTGAAAAGGCAAGGCGTTGATCGGCTGAAGCTGCAGTGGTAATAACCTCGGGAATACGGGCTATAGCCAATTCATCATGCACTCCGCATTCCACAATTTATTACCCCGCATATAACAGAAGGTTACCCCATAATACGTAACGGTTTCAATGCATTAACTGGCCAGACCATGACAATCGGCCTGCAACTAAAAATGACCAATGCACGTCTCCGGCCTCGGTAATCAAACAAATATTCTGATTAGCCAAAGGCATTTGGGAGACCATGTCTCTTGCAAGCCACATATCTCACACCAAAATATGTATTTGATTTCCTTTTGAGTTTACACTTGTTAGACCTTTGTCCTCGGTGATTAGTCGAAACCCGCTGTCATAATCAGCGCCTGGATCACCTTTAGGACAACCTTGTTTGCGACTGATCGATATATGCCAATGACGTTGAAGAAATTGAATGACTTCACAATAATGCGCACTCTACAGAATGACCACGTACTACGTACACGTGAATATCGAACAGACTGGCCATTACAGCCGATTTGTCTGAGTCGCTGTTGTTGAACCTCGGTTTGAATTGCGACTCGACCCGTACACATGTTGGTAGATACCCCTGTAACGATGAACATATTGATCGGGATGAACTCTTGCAGAACCCTTCCCAACCACCTGGATATCAGCCGTACAAACTGCAACTTGTTACGCCTGCGGTAGAGAAATATGGATATCTTAGCACGCTGTACGAACTACATTCATGTAGTGGACAGGTTTGAATATTACCTATCAGATCAACGACATAATATTGCGGACAATCAGTGTCGTAGAACGCAATGAGCTGTTTGGTGCGTAAAGTTTGGGTTCGTAGTACTCAATTCTATCTACTCCATAATTTGTAGCAATAACTAGGATTGGCTAATTCTTTTCGTGCCAATATCAAGAAACCAATCCGGCTGTATCCGGCTTAAGCCGTATCGCTACCAAGCTAAAGATCAAGAGATATTTCCGTGACAACTGATACTGAAGAGCTCTGATTTCAAAAATGGCTGAGGGCTCCCTGCAAGTATACCCTTCATACTCTACCGAACCACTTGTGTGGTAGCATTTTCCTTGCTCTCCTCCAAGATCTGGTTACTCTCTTTCATATTATGACCTTTAGTCTCAGCAAACTTTCTCGCAGATCCTTTCTATATTCCGGTATGAGTAGTGCATAGTGATTCGTCTTCATCGTAGTCTGAATCACCTTCCTACACGCAAAGAGATGCACGCGCCAGAATTTCAAGAGAGTTCAACGGGTTGGCCAGAGGAGCTTAAGCTAGAGGTTGAACATGATCCTAGACAGTGTCATAGTCCGTGTCGGGGCTACGAACAAGTTCTCCTAGTTGACAATGATGGATACCTGGGGCTGCGCTGGCTCCTTCTTGCGCCTGTGTTAGTGTTTTATGGGCAGTGTGACTATTGCCACAATTTCCTCCCCGTCTCGTCGGCAAGAACTGGCACTTCTGATTCTCCCCGTTGCATCACACACAAGCCCAGACCCCCACATTAGTCAGGCTGGTCAACTGACATTAGGACTGTCATTGCGAGTATCAGCATAGTATTTCTTCGATAGCTATGGAGTCATCTGGCTGACCCTTCTAAGTTGACATAGCACGCAGGCTTTGAAGACCTGTGGCTGGGGTTTCTCCTTTTTTGGTTAGATTCATACCCGGAGAGTGCTTCAGACGGCGTCGGCTATAGCCAGTTTCTGCACTAGCAATGCACCCCGGACTTCGGTACCCCATACTCCACACACAGCGAATTTGGATCAGATATGAGGTACAGTAAGCGAACCTCAAGAGGGATTCACCCATTGATTGAAGCCATTTGTTAAGAGGCTATAGCAGCAGTTAGAACTACATTGGCTCAGGGCGGCTAGTGCGACGCGATCAGTGATGCGTAGCCTAGCGAGTTTCCTCAAATAGTCACTTCTGTCCCTAGCATCATATTCGCAGAGCTACAAGTCCGGTTTCCTGCTTTACCTCAAAGAACTGCGGAAAGTCTCCCAGTCATTGCACCATGGCGGATATCCGTGAGCCCTCACAAAGGATTGGGAATGATGACAAGGCGGCTGTCTCTATGATGGAACACTGTAAGCCGGCAGTGACTATTGACACCTTCCACAACGACGAGGGCCTCAAGGTGCTCGCTGAGTATGATGGAGACCAGGCCTGGGAACCTTCCGAGGAAAAGAATCTGGTGAGAAAGGTGGACTTGAGGCTGCTCCCACTTATGTGTGGCACATATGCAATGTCTTATTATGATAAGGTCATGATTTCTCAAGCAGTATGTATTTCACCGGCTCTAGTCCTTCGCCGGCTGTTAATAATCTCCATCACAGGCCCTATTCGGCTTTCGGACAGATCTCGACCTTGAAGTCGGCAACCGTTATTCGTTTGCAGCATCCATCTACTATCTTGGCTTCGTCGCTGGCGCCTATCCAGCGATCCTCGCGGCTCAAAGGTACCCAGTCGAGCGCATTGCAGCGCTTGTGATCTTTGTCTGGGGCGTCTGCCAAATGACGACGGCGGCCTGCCACAACTATCAGGGTCTGTATGCCATTCGATTTCTCCTCGGCTTTTTAGAAGCGGGAGTGCCGCCAATGTTCATGCTGATCGTCGGTGGCTGGTATAACAAACACGAGCAAGCGTTTCGCCTGGGGTGAGTGAGCACTCATTCTTGCTCTGGCACTAGCTTCTCAAACTAACCTCACAACCTTCACAGCATCTGGTACTCCTGTACATCCTGGGCTGGCATGATTAGTCCGCTAATAAACTATGGCCTGGGTCATATCAACGGCGCCTGGTCTCCGTGGCGATATATGTATCTATTTTCCGGCGCTATCACCGTCATTTGGTCCTTCATAATTCTTTTTTTTCTGCCTACGGATCCAATCCGAGCCAAAGGCTTCTCTGTCCGTGAACGGTACATTGGCGTTGCCCGTTTGCGGATCAATAATGCCGGAGTCCGTAATACACACTTCAAGAAGCAGCAAGCATCTGAGCTCACAATCGACATCAAGTTCTGGCTCGTCTTCGCCATGGCGTTCTTGCTCGAGATTGCTAATGGGCCTGTATCTACCTTTATACCTCTCATCGTGGCGTCCTTTGGGTTCAACGAACTCGACTCCCTGCTGCTCAGCATGCCCAGTGCATTCTATGGCGCAGTACTTGTCCTCATTGCGACGTATTTGGCATACAAAAGCCGAGGAAAGAGAACCTACATCGTGGCTGCTTGCTCGTGTGGTACGGTAATTGGAGCAGCTTTGCTCTGGAAGCTGCCAAAGTCCGCGAAAGGGGGGCTTCTATTTGCGACTTGCTTGCTGCCTTCTTTCGCTAGCGCGCACTCGGTGTGCCTGGGTCTTCTACTTGCCAACACTGCAGGCTACACAAAAAGATCTCTAGCCTCATCTGGCGTCTTTCTTGGATTTTGTTTTGGTATGTTCTCTCGTTCAACTTTGTCCCATATGAAATTTTCTATCTCCCGAAACAAAATTGAAATCCCCCCCGTTTTCCTCACATGGTAATTCTCTGACCATCATCTCCAGGTAATTTTGTTGGCCCGCTACTCTTTATGCAGAGCCAGGCCCCGGTTTATACAACTGGATTTATCTCTGTCGTCTTAACTAGCTCAGTGGTAATAGTCCTCGCGTTCTCCTACCGCTTTATCTGTATCTGGGAAAATCGAAAGCGAGACAAGGCAGGTACTGCGGAAGCGTTTGACCATGCGTATGACGATGACGTGACAGACAGAATGGTACGTGACGCTCTCATATTTAATTAGCTTCCTTCCTGTGGCTGGTCTTGGCTGACTCGATTTAACTACACTATAGAACCCTCAGTTCCGTTACACTTATTAAGCAGCAATAGTATTTTCCACTGCGTTGCCCAACTGTTTATCCATTCAATGAAGCTGTTGGTCTGATGTTGATATAAGTTTGCTACAGCGGTTGCTTTTGGGTACGCGGGACTAAATAAAAATGTATAGCTTTTTCTTATAACAGATTGTTACCCGTGAAAGGGAAACTCTACTGTTGATGCCAGGCTCTTGTTTCTGCTGCCAGTTCGTGACATGTCATTATCTGATCCCCCAGGCCATATCCTACAGGTACTCTCAGAATCAGGATCTAGTCGTTCTTCAATATGCATTGTGGTAGTGGTAGTCCTTGTGATTCCAGTTTTTGTATGAAGCGGCGGCAATGGCTTTGTTGTGTTGAATGTATCCATGAGAATCTCATCGCCCACTTGTTGCGATTCGACAGCAGTAGAATTGCCGGTCTCAAACACTGGACCGGTAGTATTATTCTTCGAAATGTAAATATCTCGACTTCTTTGGCTGCTATATGGTTCTTTTCTGCCAGTTGTTATGTCGACCAGACGATTCAGTACAGTGAACTCAAGTTGTAGCTTCACACTGTAAGCAAATGGTTTATATGATATTTGGTAGTCATATAGGTTTGCGAACTCGAGTATTATAATGGTGCTATCGAGGAGAATGATGAGAACGTTGATAATAACAAGATGCTGCATCAATATTCGACTTGATCGATGGTTTCCAAGATAGTCTCCATTTCTCATAATACCGACAGTCTCAATAATGTAAAAGGTGGATATCATGACTTCTTGTAGAAAGAAGATGATAACTTCCATTTTTTCGGCGATGGAGTATGGCTTTGCAAATATTTCGGGGTTGTTAGAAAATGAACCATACACCATCGGGATAATAGTGCCATGACAGAGAATCGCGTCGACGATGATGATCCACAATATGATCCTAAGACGCCTTGGCTTCCGCATCACCAGATGCAGCCGTGACCAAAGCACCAGCGACTGGCCGGTAACCATGCATACCCACCCTGCCAAGCTAAGCGTACATGATAAGTAACCAAGAGACTTTGGGCTGAAGAACTTAATCATGAAGCCGGAGCAAGACAGGGCAATGCCAGTTGTCGACATCACAAAAGTCCAGAAATAAAGCCCAGAATAGCGCCTAAATGTGCCAAATATAATGCAGATAAGCACAAGAACATTATAGAAGGCCAAAGACAGAAAGACAATAATAATGGTTGAGGATGCGTCGGGAAGGTCAGCCTGATTTGCCGAGCCAAAGGTGCGGGTGTGTATCTGATTCGCCATTGGGCCAAAAGATGCCTTCTTGCTAAGGATGAGATACAGGTAATGATAATTGTGCCGGTGGGTGAAAGAATGATTTGCTATTTGATAATAGAGATAGGGAAAGTTCAGAGAGATGACTGATTAGCAGTGAGCACCCCAGGTCCCTTTATATTACGGTGAGTGCGTATGTTACATTGACTATAAGACTGAACCCAGTAGTAAGAAGCGCCTCCGGATGTCGCTGCTATCGCGGACGAATGACATAGCTGCAACTAGGCAGGGAGTGCAACTGCCGAGTTTCCACTTACTGTATACAAGTTTCTAAGTGACCCAGCTGAAGGCGCACCCCAGAAAGCTGCAATCGCTAACATGCAGCCACAAGAATCCAGGAGATTATGACAACTTATAACTGCAAAGTTTCCATATTCAATTGGCTAACAGGAGTAGCGAACGCCATCACTACACACTTAGGCAAGGATTAGCACTAGAGATCCCGTTAGGTTGGGTGAGGGAATAGGTGTCTAGCTTGCCGCTAAAGGTATCGACGGGAGGACGGAAGGTTTATTTTTCGCCCCGGACCCCTGGGCAGTACGAAACTGCTTTGCTCCATACATAAGACAGCTGCTGTTGAGACTTCTTCATAAGCCTTAAGTCTCTAGCGCTTTAGCTACCCCAATCTAGCAGATATCGCTTAGGAAGCGAAGTGTCTCACGTGAAAGCTGAAAAACACTGGCGTATATCTATTTCTAGGACTTTCGAAAAGGGGGTTTTCGCGCTAAGCTCTGGTTCCGGCTTTTATTTATCCACAAATATAGTATACCTGTAACGATCTGTTATACCGTTAAGCCAACAAGGCAAAAGATTAAGCTAATAATCACTATTATAGCAATTACTATAACAGAACCAGCTATTTATAAGGGATTTATTATAACTTAATATCTTATGGTTATAACAGATCGGTATATACCATAGAATAAATACAGACCAATCAGCCAATAAAAACTAAGTCAATATAAGCTAACTGTTAACATAAATCGATCTGACCTTTAATGCACTAGTTATTTAAGTGAAACTACTCACTAACTCTTAATAAGTTGCTTATATATAAAGACTATTACAACCTAATATCTTATAGCCACTATAACAGGCCTATAAGGTATATACTAATAAATTAACCTAATACTAATAGACTAATAAGATAAAGATTACTTATATATAAGACCTTTAATAAATCATTAATTATAAGCTATTATAAGTATTA
>JARFTM010000315.1:0-26054 GCA_030278935.1 Trichoderma polysporum | reverse complement strand
TTACTTGTGTGTGTGTCTTGGGAAGGTTAGCTGGAAAGGGTGCCCTGGCCGGATTTGAACCGACTACCTCATGCGATGAGCGCGCATAAAGCCTGCCAGACGCTTAGCCACTGCGTCACAGGGGCAAACTCGGGCCAAGTTTAAGCAAGGTATAATATTAATGTGTTCTCGGAACAAGAGATTATGTCTCTCGCATAAAGTAATATCGCAACAGAAATGAGCTACGTGAAATCTCTGATCAATTCTACGCTACCAAGCGTTTCGTGCCAAACATATAAGGAGTTAAATATGGTCAGGCCATTAGTTAGTATAACTATAACGGCCTGGTCTGAATCTTTCTATATATAAATATGTATGTCCGTATATGTGCGTTTATGGGGTTTTTAAGGCGAAATTGAGCAAGTCAAAGAGATCAGAAAGTTTCACAGGTAGTATTCTAGCAGCTAAAGTAATATACTACTAAGCCCGCGGATGCTTGCATATATCTGGATGTATACATAATTGCTTAAACGTTCTCTTCTTTTATTAACCTTAGTGCCTTTAATTTATTCATTCAAAGGCAATGTTGAAGAATGATGCCTGTGTTCCAAGTGATCGATGATCATTGATGAAGATAACTTTGGTATTCGACTTTGTGGAACCATGCCAAATTTTTATTAATATCGTCCTTCTTAATGGTGATTCTCCTATTATCACATAGGTACGTAAATGACCCATGACTAGGCCGTTGTGGCCTTTAAAACGGCTGAAATCTATCGGGATTTTGTTTGATTGTTGATGATATGGACGTGGCTTGCCGGCCAAGAAGAGTTTGAACTGAATCTGTGTATCTGTCATAACGTCCTGTTGGTATGAGTTTCACCATAGTCAAAAGGTGGTCATACACATGTGTAGGTAATCCTTCGATTTTGAACACTTCTTCGGTCCATACATCAAACGAAGTTGGTATATATTGAACGGGGCTCCCAATGGCAGCAGAATACTCCTTGGCGAGCTCAAACATGTCAACTGAGCTTGGACCAGTCAACTCCACGGTCTTACCGACATATTTGCCTGGATTCAGAAGAATTTGCACTGTACTCTCCGCTACATCTTCGACAGCCACAGGAGAGATACGTCCTTGCCCAAAGGGCATACGTATCGTGCCGGACTGTTTAATCCCCATAGCCGGCAGTTGCCAGAAGAGCGCGTTTTCTTGGAACACAGTTGGTCTGAGATGCATCACTGGCACGCCGGACCAGTTAAGCGCTTGCTCACTCAGCCACTGCAGCTTGTGCTGGTGCGAATCCGTCGTGTGAGTCAAGTCCATCTCTGCCACAGTCATCTGAGACATATTGACCAGTAGTTCTATACCAGTCGTAGCCCTTGCTGCCGCTGCCATTACCATTGTCACCTCGAGATAATCAGCAGACACGGAAGTACAAAAAAAGATCTTTCGACACCCCTGGAGAATCGGAAGAACTTCTTCTGGCTTCATAAGATCAGCCACAACAACCTCTGCGCCTAGAGAACGTAATCGATCCGCCCGCTCGTCATCTCGACGTACGTGTGCTCGAACTGGTAAATTGGCCGCTCGCAGCAACTCCACCACGCGTCTTCCAACGCCACTAACTCTACCGGCTGCTCCTGTCACCAAGATTGGAACGTCCGAGGCAGACATAACGAGAAGGAATTGCTCAGATGTTAGACTTGGTATATGTAAATATATGTTGTAGCACAGATCAAGTAGAATGTGAAAGGGGACAAAAGAAGATATTAACCCGCAGCTCTTCAGGAAAGCATACATACACCAATATCAGTATCGCAAAATCTCTTCCCTACTATTTATAGTCACGGTCCCTGTACTCAGATTCAGCCATGCCTTGACAATTTGTCATCATTAGTACCTTGAATCCGAGCGTTTCGCGCATAACACCGGGTTTACATGAATTCACTGCGATTCGTCATTTAACTGGTGGCAATTGTGTCTCGGCAACGATTGCGATAATTTGTGATTACTCAACTGCGAAATTTTGTTTACTCATCTTTCTTTCTATACCGTGTACAAAGCACGTAGCACAGTACAAAACGCTGCGAAGGGATGCTGGTGCAACCGTGCGAGCTCTTCCAGGCTACCTTGGAACTGTCTATCGGAATTAAATGCCATTCAACTAGGTTGCCGGAATTACAAAATGGCTAAAATAGACTGAATAAAAAGATTAATCGCTGCCATAAAGTGGCGGCTCTGCAACTTGTCGTCAAAAGGTGCTTGTCTGAATCGGGGTGGGTTAAGATTCCAGTCTGCCAAAACAGCAAATAAGTCAATAAAGCTCATATGCGTAGTTAAATCCAGTAGAACCCTCTAACACTTTTTGTTCAACTTTCATCGTAATCTCGTCGCTACTTGAAGTCTTCTTATATTATTGGAGAGATTTATAAATAAAATGCTACTGACACTGCAAGAAAATGTTAAAAAGTCTTGGGTATTATTATACCTATTTTACACTAAAGCTTACACTGCTCACGCTAAGTAATAAAAGAGTAGAAAATATTTACAAATTATTTATAAGACATAGCATGAATTGAATTTTAAATGACCTACTTTTAAGCAGTCTTTAACTTTGTCACATTAATAAAATGTAGATTTTGTAGTTGATTATAGTCTTAATATGTCAACTTTACTCATAGATACTTATAGTAACTTACAGCAGGCTTATAGCAGGCTTATAATAAGTTGCCTTTATTATCCTGAGTCTTTTTCCTTCTGGGTGCTGGAGTAAGCTGAGCTGCGGGGGAATTTGCACTGAAGCGACCTCTAAGACCAAACACTATGATCCTTTAGTGCTTAGCTATGCAGGCTACTCCGGAATTTTTTAGTTTAGAAAGGGGCGCAAGCTTCGGTAGTGTGGCTACTAAAAGAATGAATCGTTCCGGGCTGGCTTTTAGGCCTAGATCTTAAAATTTAGAACCTCTAATGCTGACGTGTGGCGATTCTCGTTTTGGCTGATCTAACCACCTCCAGTATTGCGTATGACCCGGCCACAGTCTCTGCTACCCAGACTGATGGCTCCTACCATTAGGCCGTGGGAAAAGTGCTTCGCGACGATTAGTTATGTAAATACATAAGTGGTACTAACTTAGGCTAGTTCAGACACTACTAAGCAACGTACAGAATACTTCGTGCATTTTTGATCAGCTACGCCATTGGTAAAGCTAGCATCGCGCTTTTTGCTATGGGGTAGCTGCAACACGACTACCATGCATAGAAATGCCTCAATATTTTGTGCTTTCCGACCTTAAAGTGCCACGAGATTCTCGTCTTATGACTGTTTTAACCGGAGAGTATATAACACCTTTACAATATACCGTTTCAGAATTTCAGCCGCAAACGCCTTTGCCTTACATGCATGGGGTGCCTTTGATACCTGGGGTGAATTTCATCCCACCATGATTTTAAGTACCAACCGTTTGTCATATCATATACGCTGAAAAAGCGTTGCGTAGATTGTGAAGACTCGATACCATACGAGTTTTTTGTGGATTGATAGAGTTTGTATTAATCAAGCTAATAATGACGAGCGCAATGCGCAAGTAGCTATCATGCCTGATATTTATCGCGGCGTATCGCGGCGCAGTGCGGGTAGTAAGTAGCATGGAGTAGAGAGAAGTCATATGATAGCGACTGTGCGTTATCTTTTTAAAAAGAGATGGCCGCATATGCATCATAAGTATCGTTTGCGGCATCGATGGGGAAATAGTGTCCGACTGGCAGCGATACGAGTTCTAAATATAGCGAAGGAAAATACGTTTGTTCTACTGGTGAAAAAAAAAAAGATGTCCACTACAATAGCCCTATAGACGATACATCGCAGCCTTTGCAACAGAAGAACATCCCGAACTGTGGCATTATGATTATCCACAGCTATTAAGCAATTTAAAGATGTTGATCAAGATGCAATTATCATCATATACGTGTCGATCGGGCGTTTAGATGCGAGGGCAAGCATATGAAAATAGGTCCAGAGACCTACATATTTATTCACCGGAAAATTTGGCAACAAGCAATTTACTTGTTTTAACGTCTTGTGGCAAAATACAAGCATTCTACAATAATATTGGAAAGATGCGATTTAGTTGATAAAGCTTGTATTTCTATATGTTTTATACCACACTCGGCATTGAACGAGATGATATCTTTCAAGTCACCATTTCCGCTATTCCTTAATACGTATTCAACGCTTAGAAGCCTGAGATGAAACTACTGTAACAGGAGGCCATGAATAACAGCTCCATGTCGACGAATTGTTTACACAATTGTTCCGTACCACCCAATATTAAAGAAAAAAGATGAGGCGATATTGCCTTAATCATTCGGCAATTTTGCATATATAAAATGCTTGATAAAGATTAGGTGGCTATTGGAAAGTCCTAGGTTAAGACCTTTACTGGCGCATTATCTTGTCATGCATAGAAGAAAAATCTCGGATGACCGGGGTGCGACTCGTATACTTCCTCCTGGAGATTGAGCATCTGTTTTTAAAATGTAAAGTGCTGACTGTGTTATATGATTCACAAATTGCACCAACTTTTACCACTTCGGATTGATGTAACAGTCACTAAATGAACAAAAAATGGACAGAAATACGTCGTTCTGTATGAATCGACTTTAAGAAATAGCCTTCGTGCTGAACTGGTATTCAATGTTACCAAGACATCTCGTATAGGCGAATGTCTTCGATGCTTGTCCAAGCAGTTCTCTGTTGAAAGCAGGATTAACCTTGTAAGCAGTGAAGCTCGGAGTTCGCATGCACATTTCATTTTAACTATTTCAGTTTATAATGTAATGATCATAACTGATGGTGATATCATTGTGGTCTGCATTCTTCATGCTGTATCTAAGGGCTGCAATGAAGATGCAAAGGACAAAGAGGAAGGGGGGGTTAAAACAAGCCCAGGGTTCGTGAATGCTTCATGCTAGAGGCGGGCCCATTGACTATTTAGAGAGAGCTTACGAGGCTATTAGTATGCGACCTTAAAAGGAAAATCATTCCGCCCGCCCCTTAAGACACGCTTGGTATTACTAGCAGTACTTAGACCCGCGAAAGTGTGTTCTTAGGTCATTCTGATTAGTAAGTTGCCTTATATGGTAAATAATGGGTCAGATCTTTACACAAAAGGGCATTCCTCAAATTTGACCATGTAAGTATCCCTATTTGGTAAGGCAGGAAATAGATGGCGTTATGGCCTTTCATACCTGCGGCTGGAGCGGCGTTATAGCCGAGCGGCATGTGGAATTAGAGTCAATAGGAAAGAGTAAATATTCAGTTAAATATGCTAGTAATTCGAAACATCATGTTCATTCACTTGGTTCAGCTGAGAGCAACTTGACACTGCTTAATATTGAACAGAAGGGACTGGTGTATGAGAAGCTATAAACCATTGTTGCTCTGAAACTATTCTTTTTATACTCGTTTATACCTCTTTTCTTTCCAAGGCTCCTTAAGCTGCGTGCGAAACTCGACCACATACCACACACGGCATTTGGATATCGATGGCGGCCTTAGACTCCGACTTATCCTCTTCTCCTACTATGGAGAAAAATGCAGCAGACGCAACATCACCTGTCTCGGACCTGTTCGAATCCCAACTTGCTCGCCAACTAAACGAAGCACAAGTTGAACAAGGCTGGCGACCCCAGTCTTCTTCCATTGGAAATTCACAGGTTTTGGAACATCATGATCCTAATGACAAGACTTCAATTCGCGATAATGTACGAAAGATTACCGGCTTCAGGTGGTTTCTTTTATGCTCAGCCCTCTACGCCTCGGCCCTTTGGTATGGGCTTGATACCACCATCGCCGCTGACGTTCAGAGCGCGGTTATTGAGACATTCGACAATATTACACAGCTCGCATGGCTTGGCGCCGGGTTTACTCTGGGCTCCGTGGCAGTGATCTTGCCATATGGCGCGCTCTATAGCAAATTCTCCTTGAAATATTTATATATTGGAGGTATAATTCTCTTCGAGGTTGGATCTGTGCTCTGTGGCGCTGCACCTTCGATGAGCACTCTCATTGTCGGGCGTGTGATTGCTGGAATGGGTGGAACAGGATTGTATCTCGGCGTTCTAAATCATATCTCCGCATTTACCACCCGTGAAGAAAGAGGGACATACATAAACGGAATTGGATTTGTATGGGGTGTTGGCGCTTGTTTGGGACCTGTTATCGGCGGTGCCTTTTCCGTCTCAAAGGCTACGTGGCGCTGGGGCTTCTACATTAACCTAATCGTTGGAGCGGCCACAGCTCCTATCTATATCTTCAATCTTCCCAATGTGCATCCTGCTCGTGGAGTTTCGGTATGGGGTCGAATAAAGAATATTGATTACGTGGGGAATATACTCAGCGCCGGACTGTGGGTTTCGTTCTCGATTGCTTTTGTGTTTGCTGGTGGCGCCTGGAGTTGGCAAGATGGCCGCACTATTGCGACAATTATAATTTTCGTGTTGCTTACTATCGCGTACATGTTACAACAATACTATTCAGTCTTCACAACCCCAGAGACACGATCATTTCCGATACATTTGCTTAAGTCCCGGACGCAGATTTTAACCGCTGTCTGCTCAGCAGCATCTTACACGGCGCTTTACATACCGACCTATTTTATCCCTATCTATTTTCAGTTTGTCCAAAACGATACAGCTTTAAAAGCGGTAGTGCGCCTTCTTCCTTTTCTTCTCGTGGCTGTCGCTTTCAATCTTGCAAGCGGCTACTTACTGTCCAAAGTCAAATATTACATGCCAATTTATATGATATCAGGAGTACTGATAACCGTTGGCGGATCGCTTTTCTACGTGCACTTGAAGCCTGAAACATCAACAGCCACTATTTACGGTATTAGCGTTGTTCTTGCCGTAGGCACAGGCTTAACAATGCAGATCGGCTACGCAGTGGCTACACTGAAAGTCGAGCCTGAAGATGTCGCCAGGTCACTTAGTATGCAAAACGTGAGCCAGATCGGTGGTACAACAATTGCGCTTATTATCTCTGTTCTCGTCTTTGAATCTGCCGCAGTACGCAATGTTAGCTCGGTATTGGCTGGCCAAGGTTTCTCCAAAGAGCAGATTCAAGCGGCAGTCGCTGGAGCCCAGAGTGTATTGTTTGAACAACTGAGCGATGATATGAAGGATAATGTCATCTTTTCAATCACGCGAGCTATGCAGGCCCCATTCATTTTAATTATTGTGGCTGGAGCAGTGATTATGGTTTCTACAGTTGCAATGAAGAGAGAGAAGCTATTTGGAGAAATCATAGCTGTTGGTTGAATGCCATAATATTGTTAGTACTCACCTTGGCAAAATTGGCCAAATTGGACTGCTGTCATTACAGAACAAAATCCCAAATCAGAGAGCTTTACTGGCAGAGGACAAAAGGGCGATAATGTATAAAGTATAACGGAATTTCATAGTCAAAACAGAAGCGAGGCTTACTACCAAAAGCGAAATTGATAAGATAGTTCAATCTCTTTTCAAAATAAAACGAAATGAATGCTTATCATAATAATGCACCATTCGCACCTTTCTTTTCCATGCTTTATATTTAAATTGATTTATTTAGCGATCAAATGTATACTGTCGGGTAATTTACTTATATTCTGTTTCTGCTTCTTACCTGTTGGTCATACTTTCAGCGGTGCTTCAGTAGCTGACTTAGAGGCTTTGCCTCAAAGAGCGGCATATGCAAAATCGTTATTTGTTATTGCTATTCAACTTGGGGGAGAACTGGTTTTCAACAGTTCATTGATAATTATGAAACGGCGAATAAAATATATGGAATGGAAGTAATATTGCACAAGTTAAAGAAAATATATTATTTCTCTTCCTAGTTCATCCGATTTTCGCCAATTCGGTTTCTTCTAAAAGGTCATAAGTCTTAAACTCTCGCAAAGGAACCTTTCTCTGGAAGAGAATATCAAGCTCTTCGAATGTTCTTCCCTGACTCTCAGGAAGTCTATAATGACACCAGATGACACAAAAAAAGCTTATGCCCCCAAACAAAAATCCCGCTTTTCCACCCCAGTTCGCTTGGTCGCTATTCAGCATGTATGGCATCGCGATTGTACTAATAATGTTGAAGAAAGATTGAACAGCAGTAGACACCGCGATGGACTTCGTCCGCAAGCGTGTGGAAGATATTTCTGAAATGATGACAAAACAGATTGGTCCAACAGTCATCTGGTAGACAAAGGTCCACCTACATACGTAAACACGACGAATTAGTAACGAGTCGCAGAGAAAACATAAAAAGAAAGAGACCAGGTTCTAACTTACACATCCATGCAGCTAGCCATTGCCCAGATAGCGCCCTTATTGTTTGTAGGGATGCTGAGGAAGCCGATAATGAAGAGAAGTATTGTCATTACCCACATGCCACAGTTATAAATCGTTCGTCGACCCAGTTTGAACTAACATTATCAGCTTGACTTCTCTTTAGTAGATCCAGAATCCTCACGTAGTTTAGCAGAAACCATGACAAAATAGTACCAACGAAACCCAGTGCAGTGTTTCCAACGCCCACTATTCCTCATTAGTAGCCATCCAGAGATTGTGTGAGTTCGCTCGCTCCTTACTATCAAATGCCTCGGCAGGATTCAGACCAGCTTGCTCAAAAAAGTAGTTTGCATAGCCAATAAGCGGATTTCCAGCAATAACTTGGATTAAATAAACCATGATCGTGATCTCTGTTCGTACACGGTTGACGCCCTTAAACAGATCCAAATAGTTTGTAGTGGCTTCAAACTCCTGTTCTAAGAGATCAGTTTGCTCAACGCCAAGCAGCACTTGGTCAATGTCTGGCGCATTCTTCGAAGATGACAGTTTTACCAGGGCGCTACGTGCATCCTCCTTACGTCCCTGACGGACAAGCCAATACGGACTTTCTGGAGCAAAGGGTAGACCTATGAGAATGACTAACGGCCAGAGCCATTGTAATGCCTAATCGGGTTAATGTGGTTCAAGGGCAATGGTAGCCCAAACATGAGAGATCTGATACATACAAAAGGTGCTTTATACGCCCATTGATCTTCTCGACCTTCCAGGCCGGCGGCGACTCCTTGCGCAATGAACTGCCCAATGACAAAGGCTAAATTGATGAATGCTGTGAGTAGACCTCGGAGTGCAAGTGGGCAAACTTCAGACGCATATGTTGGAGCAATAACCACATAGAAGCCGTAAGCCAGACCGCCCAGAATCTCACCAGCGCAGAGCATAGGAAGAGACGTTGCAAAAAATTGCACAAAAACAAAGCCTATCGACCATACGCAACACACAGCCAATGTCAATTTTCGGCCAAAGCGCTCCATGGGATATCCACTAGCAAGAGCACCCAGAACTTGTCCGATTGGGTTACCCATTCCAAGGGCCGTCTGCCATGGTGCAGGAATCTCGTAAGAGCCGCCGACAAGATTTCCATACCTCTTCTGGAATGCTGGAAGAGCGTAAAATGAGAAGATTATTTGGCCATCATAGCCCGACATAATAACGGCAATACTGAAAAACATGGCCCAGAATGTGGCGGTGGGGTACTGTCGCATAGCTTGCCAGAAGCCAAGTTCGTGCTCAGCGCGGGTGATGTCGCGAGTCACATCGATATGGACAATGTCTCCCTTCTCGCCTCCACTGACCTCCTGCCCGACATCTGCTACCTCTTCGTGCTTCTCCATATTGATATCGACGTCCTAACAGCCAATTATTCGACCAGTAACAATTCAGCGAAGATTGTTACTGCCAGGTCAGTTATGAGAAATACGAACAGAGATCACAGCTTGGAGTTGCTTCGAATATATATGGGCTTGAATAAAGTGTAGCTATTACTAGAATTGGCTAGTTGTGTGGGGGACATTATTGACAATCTGATCAATCAGCTCCAGCATAATTGTGTCGATCTATTCTGAGTCGCTGTTTTGTGACCCCAAAACTTTCCTTTCAGGGTATAATCTGCGTCAGTGTCGAGAATGTAACGTCACCTGAGGCGAATGTAAGTATGTGGTACGAAGTACTGGTATTAATATTTCCGTCGCTTGGGCATACCCAGCCGATTGTACGTGGGGTAGATAGCGCTTGTCAACAGACCACCTTGATAAAGAAATGAAGCGGTTGGTTTAACTAGAGTAGCACTAGCAAGGAAAAGCTTCATTCTTAAACCCCTGTTAGCGTTGATAAGCTATGGTCCAGCGTGCCGATTTACCGAGAGATGGAAGAATATTGTGGCCGTAATGGAGTGTAAGGCGGGGGATAATGCGGAGTAACTGGAGAGTTGGGTTTCACGTATCGAGCTACACCGCGGCACAAGGTCACCCGATCTTAGGTCTCGCTTATTAGTGCAGATGCTGCAAAATACTACCAAAATGTACTCTTATTTCTCTATGCACGAAGTATAGCGAAATTAGCTACCCGAGTAAGCTTACCTATCTAGAATTTTGGCTCTGAGCCTAATCGAGAGCTTTAACCCGTGCAATTAGCAAATTTTCTCCTCAGTATACGCCCCGCTGAATGCCGTATGGTCGCTCAATGTGTAGTCCACCGCATTAGCCCAAAAGCTAAGATCAGCATTTACAAAATCGTCAAGTACCTAGCCATCGTTAGAAATATGTTGATACCTTTAAATCATAGTAAACCACTAACTTCTAGTGAGTGCAATGTAACATAGTCTTGAATGGGGTGAGATGCCAACTCACTATCTATTCATCGCTGTATCAATACAGAGTACAAGGCTTGATAACGTTGCACTCTGGATGTATCCCCATTGCTATGAAGCCCTGCATCTTTTTAATGCGTCGCCCAAGCTTGACTGCCTACTAACCTAAAAGACGAGATAAGCACAAGGCTAATGAAATTAAAGTGCTTATATCATTAATGACCAAGAAGTGATTGGTGTATTAAATTTGTTAAGAATAAAGTTATTAACAGGGATTTTCGCGGCGTTATCCCGAGGAGCTTGCAAAGACTTTCTCCTTTAAAACCCCTGCATTTATTCTCGTATACTAAGATAAATGAATGTGGCATCAATAAAATGGATTCCGTGAGATTCTCCAATTAGGATCTTCTAACGTAGATATATACTTCAACCAGTATGCGAATAATATGGGAATTTTGGAATTTTGGAATTTGTGAGTCCTATATAACCCCAGTACTGTGGAAAGCACAGTCTTAAACATTAAAAATATTATTGCTAATTTGATCAGAGAGTGTCTCTCTAAAGGAAAAAGACAAGTGCTGCATCTGAGTGGCGTAGTGGATCCGGGGGATGTAATCATGATACAGAGTTGTAAATCATATTATGCGAAGCATTCCGAGCTTCTAGAGGCTGGCCTCGTGCTACATATATAATGCATGTTGCCTCTGATCATTCAGGTGACATTAGACCTTTCAGCCTAATGCTACAACTTATTTAAATCCAGAGAATTGATGATTGAAACATTTTCACTATCATCTGAGTCTTTCTTGTCCCCCTAAATGTATTTACCAACCATTAGTAGCGTTTATAAAAAGGTTTATTTCCACATCCCAAAGTTCTGCATTCAATATACTGACTCTCATCACCTGTATCTCTACCAATATCCTGCTATCGACGCTTACGAGGACAGTGGCTGCACTGATTACGCCACCCAATCCAACTCGTCCACGAACGGGGTGACTGCAAACTGGCCCATTAGATGTTCCAACCGTGCTAGCATCTTCAATTGTGATGGCTGCAAACTGTTGCCCCTTCCGCCGGCGGACCGATCCAAATGCTAGTATAAAACCCAAGATACACCGCCGCCTATAGAAGTTATCAACGTATTCCAATAAGAACCATCGAGGGAGATCATTAGAGAGTCTATAGGCTAGTACGTTAAGTAACACGCCCAGGTGGGTGAAGTAAAATGGGAAGAAGATGAAGTAAAAAGCTAATTTTATTTATATTAGATTAGATGGTACTAGGGTTACATACTACCAGTTGGCCTTTTCTTTGTCCAATGCTATGCGGAGAAGCCATTTATTTATCCTTAATTATCGCTTCTCTACTCCGTCTTATTGCAACTTTATATTCGGCTGGCTTTATAAAAAGAACCCACGCTCCAGGGCAATTCTCTGAAAGAAAAGTCTTTGCCTATTTTGATCCTCTGTCACGTCTGAAGCTTTCTGTAGGTGGCAAAGAGTTATGTGGGATTTGTTGTACACAAAAGCTCAAAAGGAAGATCGCATTGATTGTCGATACAATACTGGATGGAATCGCTATTGACGAAAGGTTTTTATTTTTATTCTCAGCCGCTTGCTGTTATAACATGACCCCTCAATGAGTGCAATTGTTTAATACACACAATTAGTGCCAAAACAAAATACGAGGCAAGATTAGGGGCTGAAGCTGGCAATTTCATTGCTCAGCTGGTATCAATATTGCCTAGGTATGAGACAAGCACAACCAAACTTAATCTAAGACATCTATTTTCTCTTGTTCATATGCAATTCAGGCTAATATGACGAAGTCATAGTGGGGAAAAGACGCAGGAGAATCCCTTTATTAGTGGGAGGAATTCATGTATGAATGCACTTTTTGCGCGGGGCCCCAACACTGTTGTTTCAGGTGGGCAGCTTGATTTTACCTCTAAGTATTAGGCAATCGTTTTAATGTTTATCGGGCTGTCTTTAGTTGTAATTTACTTCGTTAATTAAATTCTAATTCACGAGGTTCCAATTCTGTTTGGATTATGACTCAATCTTCCAATCAGTAAGTAGCGGCATAATTATTCCAAATTTATTAGGCAGCGATATCTTGCAGTGCGGTCTGTGGCGCCGAGCAATGCTAGGAATTGAGGCTAGAATCTTTCCGATGCTCTTGAATTGTCTGTTGCTCATTACGCGAGAAATTCATCAATTAGTGATATCTTCTACCAGTCGGATTACTTTTACGTCACGACTCTTGGACTTCTCTCGTATGATTTTTCGTAATTTGTGGTTGGCACTAGCCACGCGACCTCAACAGTTGATATATTTGGAGGGGGATGCGCTCCACTCTACTTCTAATAGCTGTTGAGGAGGATCTAGCGATGGGCTGCGCCTCTTCCTTTGCAGTTAGCGGCTCGTAATTCAAGACATTATCCCCGGAAACATAGTCAAGAGTCGTATAAGCATCGCTGCCATCACATGCAGCATGCTGACCATGCAGCGCTGTGATTAAATTGGCAACCCATTTAACAGACATAGCCCCCTAAGTTATGCTTACTCTAGGCTGAGATTTAGGGTATCATAGCCTGTACCCTGCAAAGCGGAGAACGTACAAATAACAGTTAGCAGCCCAGAATAAGATTCCAAGGCTACCATAGTTGATCTGTTCTATACGCATTGCTATGCGGAATTAAGAGACGACTTGCAAATTACGCTTGAATTGTAAGCAATCCTGATAAACGGAAGATTTTGAAGATTTTGACATGATTCGAAACCTCAATAAAAGTAACGAAAATGAATCTACAAAAGAGAAGGATACATTCAGTTTGCAAAAAATTCAGGAATTATTACGGGCCCAAGCTAGCGAGTTAGCTGATCTAGGGCTTCATGAGGACGGGCGAGAATTAGTGTTTACAAATGAGCTGAATCAGTCTCCCACTAATCTCACAAAAGTTACTGGATTTTTGTTTGATCACGTCTTACTGTTGGCTTGCATAAAACATATTGGAGAAAATGAAGAGATAAAAGTCTACCGCAAGCCGATTCCTCTTGCATTATTAGACGTCTCCAAAGGGAAGGCAGATGCTCACAACTCGCATAATAAGCGCCAACCTATTCTGTTTCCATTCATAAAGTTTTACAACGCCTACGCCAATAAAAAAGAAACGTGGCCGATAACGTTTCGTCATTTGGGTAAAATAGGTTATGAGTTAACTCTATATGCTTCAAGTGATAAAGATCAAACGAAATGGCTAGAGCTTATCAACATCGCTCACCAGCGTCTTCACACTCCTGCAGAATTCTCCAATACTGCCATACTTTCCAGCAAATACTTTATGGGCACTAATAAAGTCAACTGTGCTGTGACTTTTGGTAGTATATCCTTTTTTATGAATGACTTGAATCACCGGACTAACAACGATTTGTAGATCACGGAAAGAATGTCTTGTACGGCACAGATAACGGTATTTATATCTCCGGTCGTAACAATAGGGGCGAGGCCCCGCAAAAAGTGCTGGATGCTCGAAAAGTGACTCAGATCGATGTTTTGGAAGAGCATCATCTGCTATTAGTGCTATCCGATAAGATCTTACGATCTTACGTGCTTACAAACATTGGTTCACTTGAGTTCGCCATAATCAAGGGTCCTAAAGATATCCAAAGCCATTGCAGCTTCTTCAAAAGCGGTACTTGTATGCAAAAGCATATGGTATCCTGCGTCAAATCAGGTTCAATATCAAGCACGGTCAAGGTATTTGGATTTGATAATGCTATAGCGAGCGATAACGCTATAGATGGAGAACCAAGACTTTTCAAAGAATTCTACATCCCCAGAGAATCCTTTTCTGTGCATTTTCTTAAATCGAAACTTTGCTTGGCATGTTCTCAGGGGTTTGAAGTTGTTTCGCTCGAGACTCTTGAAACTCAGCCGCTTCTTGATCAGGCAGATACTACCCTTCATACGAGGAATGCCAAGCCTATCCACATCCAGAGAATTGATGAAGATTTTTTGCTCAACTATTCTGAATTCTCGATCTTCGTTAACCGCAATGGCTGGAGGGCCAGACCTGAGCTGCGTGTTGACTGGGCAGGGAGACCCCAGAACTTTGCCGTTAGATACCCATGGATTTTTGCATTTGAACCAAACTTTATTGAAATGCGCAACATTGAAAGCGGAGAAGTTCACATAATGCCTCAGCGCAATATCCGCATGCTTCATAGCAGTACTTACGAGGTATGAGAGTCTACCTAACAGGTGACTTGTGGGTTGATATGGTTTTGCGTTAACTCCTCGGCAGATATTATTCGCGTATGAAGACGAGAGCAGTGAAGATGTTGTTAAGTCTATTGGTTTTTGGAGCAATGCCAAGCAATTGTAGATAATCAGTGGCTCGTCTATTCCTCCGACCTAAGCAGACCTACCACTTCCTTATTGAGCTATGAGTCGTTAAATACACCAATTATCGCTTACCACTAAGGCTTTTCGTATTATTATGCAATGATACCTGCTGTGAACTTCCTCCACTTATTTTATTACTGCCAGGTCTCTTCGGAGCTGCTCTGATATGCATAATTGTGAGCGTACTTCTTTGCTCCGTTACTTGAAGTCTATATTATATCTCTCTCTATTTGTATCTGTCTTCATTTAGCTAACCTTTCTGTGCAAGAGATACGGTGGCTCATTTTATTTAACTCATAATCATTTATTACTGTTTAGTCTTGGTCACTTACAAAACGCTCTTTAGACAACACTCGCTATATTAGACAAATGTACCCCATGCCCTTTGCGGTACCACATTCAGTATTTCATCGACAAAGAATTTCGCAGTCCCAACATCCTTTTCAGACTCATAATTAAACTTAATTAGATGAGCGTAGATTGGAATAATCTTGTATTTTGTACTACTTGTTCAAGTCAATTATCTAGGATATCGTTGGTTTGTAACTAGCAGTTCCATTGTGCGCAGAGGAGCACCCCGCTCTTCGGCATTGGTACAGACACTAACTTGAATCCATCAAGCATCACTTCTAGCATGCTCCGTGGAGTTACATATATCCGTGCACATCTAAATTTAGTGTTACTACAGAATACTTGAGACTTGAGGCACGTCACAGATTGTCAATGCCATCGCCATAGCTCCATTCCCTGTGCGCGGTTGTTTCTTGATTCTAGCCCTAACATATTTTACTTGTACACATGCGCTCAATATCTATATCCGACTTGGAATCGTCGGCGGCCCCTTTAGCTAGGGATTCACTCAAGTTCTGCCATTCGGTCTCCAGTGTAGAGAGTGCGATATTTTTTAGTGAATTAAGTCAGATCACAAGGAAGTTGGGCACCGCCTTTCCCCTCTAACGCACCGCAACTTCATCACTGCGATCGCCTTTTTTTCTACATTCTTACTGTTTTCTTTTCCTTCAAACTTATTTCCTACATAAAAAATGCCTGAATTTTGAGAGGAAAGCATTTCTTCTGCAATAAATGATGTAAACAGAAAATAATAGATGGATGGCTTCTCAAGACAAAACCCTAAAGTCAAGATCATCAGAGGTAAGCTAATTAATTCTTATTGTCTTAATAAAGCTATAACTAAGATAGTTAAGGGCTTCTTTTAGATTTACAGCCTGCTGGATATCCTAGGGATACAAGGCCAGCACCATTGTCATATAGACAAGACTGGCATTCTAAAAGGCCGCAGCAGCAACAGCTCAATCCTTAGCCATGCCAAGAAGAAGGCTATTATAAAAAAGTAAGCTGGATGGCGTTGTTAGACTATAATTTCTAAGTATATCTTAGCAACCGGCCAAAATCCTTCCTCCGCTAGTCATTATTAAACGCTTAAGTGTTTAACAGCAATGGTTTCCAGCTAAAGTCAAATTCCTAGCCAATGGGTTGTTTAAAGCATTAGAAAAAGGATAGACAAGCTGTAACGATCCGTTATACAGTTAAGCCAACACGGCAAAAAATTAGGCCAATAACCACTATTGTAGCAATTACTGTAACGGAACCAGTTCATAACACAAACGATACGATTGCATCCAGTATCTTAAAAAGATCTTCATTCCTCTAACAAAGCCGGAGACGCTGTTTAAACAGCTACTCATTGTTGACGGCTATAGAAGTCATATAACAGACGATTTCCCTACAAATATTATATAAATAGTATATATTTACTATTTCTGCTACCGCATACCTCTTATGTCCTTTAGCCTCTTGATATCTCGATTTTTTCGCACTTTAAATCATATTATCGTCAAGCCTGAGGAGAATTTCAAGACCGCTCTATCGCTCTTAGTAACATGCATATCGCATTAATGGAAATTAGTTGTAATAGCATTGTTGGAAAATATACAGGGGTTTAGTAGATGTACATTACAATAGAGTCGGGATTCAATGCGAAGCTTAAATTAGGTATATTAAAACACTGCGTATTCATATTGTTTATACATAGCCGCTACCACGCGCAATCCAAACTAACATCAAGCTATCCCATCGAGCTCCCTTGGTCGCGGAAATTGTACAACCTAGCCTCCGGCTCTGCCGACACTACGGGGGCATAGTCTACTAAAACTCAAACGAGTTGATGCCACGGAACTGCTGCAATCTTCCTCACGTGCGGGGAATATTTGCCTTATAGGCAATTAGAGCGGCAGTAGCCGAGATGCTGAATTTCGACTAACCATAAATGGAATATTCTGAAATAGGGAAATTAACTTGTCAGTTTGCAGAATTCGGTATAGCTTTCACGATTTGATACGTATAAAGCCTGGTGGGAACAGTAGAAATTTCTCAGCTCAAGCTACCCTCACAGGTTTGTAATTCCACTAACATCGCCCAAGGCTGGATTGATATCATTGTACATGACCGGGCGATTAGCTCTGTGGCATCTAGATTTAAGCTTTGAGGAGCATTTGCTATTGGCCTAAAGGCCCAGCTGAACTAGAATCAGGAAAATAACACAGTAGCAAATTACCATTCTGGGTTAGCAAGCCTGCTTTGTAATTTTGAAATGTCAACACCGAAGCGCAAAGAACTAAGCTTGATAATACCGGTTCTAGTAATCTTCCTTGATAAGTTCACTAGAGTTATTTTCAACTTGATGATATAATATTGCAGAGTGCCATGGCTAGTATTGTACTATTTATTACTTGGAGTTTGCTCCCATTTCTATGAAGCAGCAGACCGATTCTTTTAATTCAAACACGAATACTCCTCCTACTCATAAGCAGCAGAGATTGGAACAATTTTCAACTACACGCCACAGTTACAGGCATACGTAGTTGTATCACCATCATTCTCTAGCTCGAAAACCGCTAGAAGTTGCCAAACTCTTCATAACTTCTATAACCAATCAGTTTTGAAGACTGGTTTGGTATATCATAATGCTGGATCTAATCAGAGAAGCGCCCCTTGGCCAGGCACTTCGCCTAATTACACGAAACAAAATACTTCAGTATCCAGAAGAAAGAGAGGATTTTGAGCTGCCCGAGCAATACGTGTTGCAACTCAGACCAAGCGAAAAGCTGGATAGGCAGTATCAGCATCGCAACTTAGATGGGGTCCTCTCTGGTTCAACTGAAGGCGATAATTCTGAGAGTTCTGGATCTTTTCGCCAAGAGGGCGACGACGTGGAGAATCTCAGAAGAACAACAACTATAACTAGCGTCCATACCGCGCCATATAGCAACGAGCGGCTGCAAGCTGAAAGAGAATTGGAATTGCAGCGTACCAAGTCTATTGTGATTAGCCCTCAAAAGACAGCAGATGGCATCGTTCTTGTCGACTGGTATACGACAGATGATCCGGCTAATCCTCTAAACTGGTCTCGTACTAAAAGATATTTCGTTCTTTTAATACTTTGCTTCTATACATTCACAGTCTACTGCGCTGGTCCAATTTATGCCACTGCTGAAGAAGGGATCCAACAGCGTTTTGGAGTCAGCCCCGTTGCTTCTACCCTAGGCCTAGGGCTTTACGTCTTAGCATATGGCATTGGAGATCTTCTTTTTTCGCCTTTATCCGAAATCCCGAGCATTGGACGGAATCATATCTATTATCTAACATATATTGTCTACTGGGTTTTGTCGTTTCCAGATGCCGTTGTCGATAGCTTCGGAGGCCTTTTAGCGCTACGATTCTGGCTTGGCTTTTTTGGCAGTCCTGCGTTAGCTAATGGCGGAGCAACGGTTGGGGATATGTTTTCTCTCATGTATATCCCGTTTGGGCTTTCCTGGTGGGTGTTTTCTGCATGGGCCGGTCCTGCAATCGGACCGGTGATAGGAGGTTTCGCTGCACAAGCCAAAGGATGGAGGTGGCCTATGTGGGAAATCGTGTGGATGTCTTCACCAGCGCTTCTTCTTCTATTAACCCTTATGCCTGAGACATCATCCTCCACTATTCTGTTAAAGCGCGCGCATCGATTGCGCAAGTTAACAGGCGATTCAAGACTACAGTCTCAAAGCGAGATTGATCAGCGCCATATGAGCCCATCTGCCGTCCTTATCGATGCACTGATCAAACCTCTAGAGATTATGATGAAGGACCCGTCTATCTTCTTTGTCAATCTATATACCGGATATTTTTACGGCGTCTTTTACACCTTCTTTGAAGTCTTTCCTCTTGTATTTCCCGTCTTTTATGGCTTTAATCTTGGAGAGACGGGTCTGACGTTTTTATCTTGCCTTGTTGGGGTTATTATCGGTCTTGCTGCCTACTTTGCTTATTTACAGTTCTATATGGTGCCCGATAACATTAAGCATGGCTTTCGAGAACAAGAACACCGACTCGTCCCTGCAATTATTGGCTCAATTCTGTTACCAATTGGACTATTTATCTTTGCGTGGACGGCTAGGCCTAGCATTCACTGGATAGTGCCGCTTATTGGAGTGGCCATCTTTTGCTTTGGTCACTTTTGGACCATGCAATCTCTATTTATATATATTCCACTGTCTTACCCGAAGTACGCTGCTTCTCTATTTGCTAGTAACAGCATCTGGAGATCGGGCATTGCTGGAGGAGCTGTTGTCTTCGCAAGACCTCTCTTTATCAATTTGGGTGTAGCTAAAGGTGTCACAGTTCTCGCAGGATTGAGCGTAATGGGCATTTTTGGTACAACAGCAATTTATATATTCGGCAAGAGACTGCGCGCTAGATCTAAGTTTGCACAGAGCTAGACAGTCGACATCCAAGATAGCCTTTGTATATTTATTGGTTGAAATGCAATTACTGTTGGAATTATTACAGCAAGCTTTCTTCACGTTAAGATTTGACATAAGAATGTTAAGAAAGTAAATGATGGGTGATAGAAATGTACTTTTAATGGAGTTTGGCTGGGATAGACTTTTACATCTCTTCACTAATTATTAATGAAATCGTTAAACTAGGATAAAATAGAATATTTAATGTTGCTTTAATAAGCCTAACTTTTCTACATTCTCTATTCAGTTTTCTTTGACTCATATTTAATTTCCATATTCATAGCTTTTGAATCATGCCAATAATACTGACTGTTTCAACACCTTATCATACTTTATACCCACTTAATAGCATTAGGAAGCTCATTTTCTATAACCACAGTCTTCTCAGAACAGAGTTGGTTTTAGAACCACGCGCATAGAGTTGAGGTTCTGGTTGCTTATTCGCTACCGCTTGATTCAGTAGAGGTTTCTGCCTGCATCCGTGCCATTAACATGGCAGCCTCTTGCGCGTACTTGCATTTCATTCGCAACGCTTCTCCATATTTGAGCATTACAAAAGGGAAAGGTAGACATGCCAGTGTTAAAAAGCCTGGTATTGTGCTTGCCCAGTGGATGCCGATATTCTTATACATTTGGTCGGTGAAGAGAGGGAAAGCCATGCCAAAAAATGCTCTAAGCATTGCCGAAGCCCCAAGTACCGACGCTGCGTATATCGTATACGAGTCAATCAGATAATTGAGGCAAGAAAGAAAAACCAACACACATCCAAACCCAAAGGGTGCAGAAAGGATAATACTAGCCGCCCAGTGGATGCTGGGTGAGTTAGTCCATGCAAAGGTAAATAAGCCGATAGGCATGCAAACAGCACCAACAGCTCCGGGAGGTAACCGGGACTCAGGTGTAGCTGACTTGCCAAGCTTTTTGTATCGTATATCATCGACAATGGCGTATACAATGCCTATTAACATGCCACAAATCAGACCGAGAAAAGCCAGACCTCCCAGTCCTTCATTCCAGCCTCGGCCTTGCTGATAAACGATTGGCAGGGCTGGCATGAACATATACACGGTACCATATATGATTGCCAGATAGGTAGCAGCGATTAAGACAATAGGCTCCCGGAAAAGGAGAACCCAAGGTCGCATGAGGGCTTTGCGGAAGACTTCAGAAGGCGCCAGCGTACTATGATGCTGCTGGAGAGCAGTTTTGTATGATTTCCCTGTTTCATTGGAGAGCTGCGCTGCTCTTTTACGTAATATCACCGGCCCATATGTTTCGGGAACGAGAATTGAGCCCGCAATCCAAACAACACCAATAAAGATGCTGCATACGCCTTGAACCCATCTCCATCCAACGTTCATAGAAATGAAACCGCCAATGATAGGACCCAGAACGGGCCCCATAAACGGCGCGCTGCAGAAGAAGATCATTGCTAACCCTCGTTGAGGAGCCGGAAACATATCAGCAATAACTCCACCGGCATTTGTTAAGGGCGACGCGCCAAACATTCCGGTTAGAAATCTGAACACCAAGAGCGCTGCCATTGAGTTGGCTCCAGCCGAGGCAGCCACAAACGCTACCATGCATGTATGTGTAGTGACAAAGAGAATTTTCCTCCCATAGAGCTCTGAAAGTGGCGCCCATAGCGCAGGCCCGATGGCGAATCCAAGCACAAAAAGAGATATTCCCAGCGCAAAGAGCTCTGTACTGCAGTGGAACTGTATCAGAATCTCGTTCCCAGATCCTGAATAGGCAGAAGAGGTGAGGGTTACGGCGAAGACGGAGAGCGTAACAACGAAAATGATAAACCATTTTCTGGCGGAAGTAAAATTCATGGGATTGCCAGAGTCATCATTATGAAACTCAACAATAAAAGGATCAGAGTCCGTTCCGGCTCCACTGTAGATTTTTGACGTCAGAGATTCCTCCTTGTCTGCCTTCTCAAGTTGCATAATGGCCATGATTGTGAAGTAGCGCGTTTAGCTTATGAGAATTAAATTTATGTTTCCAGACGAAACTGACGGCCTTCGACATCTCAAGAGCTATATATCATTCATACGTACTCCTAGTTCCTTGTGATTCTGTTGCACTTTAATTCGGTAATACTTTGAACTCGGAGCAGGTTCCGAGAGACAAGTGGATCTCCGGAAGCGACTATTATTGGACCAATTTGGCGATACGTTGTATCTCTATTGCCCCTATTCCTTCCCTAAAGTAGCGCTTGCATTTCCCGATTATTATTAATTTGCTAGCTCATTTTGGCTTACATTGTCGCAAGCCAGGCCAAGGGAAAGCACTGCTTCAGTTTTGCTACGTATCCTCGTAGTCGATCTTCCCGCTAATTATTCAGGCGGTGCGCAGAAGTAGCAGCAGAGTCTGAATTCGTTTATTCATCCACTACCATAAAATCGCGGGGCTAGTCCATATTTAACACCAACTTCAAGCTCAAAGTACGGCTCTTTGTTATTGCGGCAACTTCCAGGTCACGTTGACATTACGTTGAAAGGTTTGGGGGTAGTGATACTATAATGAAGCAGGGTAGTTTAATGAAGAGTATAAGATATAACCTCATTACAGAGTATATGCCACATTGTGATCCCTCCACTTTTTATGAGCTGTAGTTGGCAAAAACAGCACTTTAAGCGCCTCAATTGAATCGCCAAGGGCTATACAAGCCGCAGTGTAACTCACCTCGACATTCCTCTTATAGATTACCTACATAAATGTTATTAATATCTTTGGAGATGAAAGATTTCCACATTTGCCACTCGGGACCTAAGTTTAGGCGTATTAACCAATAGATTTCTTGAAGAGAGACTCTGTTCCATATATGACCACTCTCATTAGCATTGGCAATACTCTGAATGGTATAAGATGTCGGTAATCTCAAACATATCCAGCTCCGTAAAATTTGGCAAGTTCAAAATTGTGCAGCAAGCACACTGTAAGTAGGCTATAGCTGGGTCTAGCTGTCTCAGTCTCACCGTTAGTGGCGTGTTATCCTGAGGCTTTATAGTCCATAGACAGTTTTGCAATTGAAGTGCTGTCGTTCCCACTGAAGTACTCTTCCGTAAACATATACCACTTCGCCGGTCACTGTGGATGAACCTAGGTGCTAAAGACCAAGTCTATGGAAAAGACCCTAACTAACTGCGGAGATGGAACATCTCGCTGATCCTGCCTCAGGAAACCACAAAATTTCTAATATTACATCATTTCATAGATAGACGCGATGGTCAACGGAACATACGTCATAGATTGACAGAACAGCTAATCTCTTGCTAGCAGATCAGCATTACGAGAACAAATTGAGGATAGCTATAGACTTTCCGATTTCAGATTGACATATTTCGGTTCAAGTCTACTTATTTCATTAATTAATTAATTTATATGTAAGTTATTGACTTAGCCGAACATCTTATCAATTTTACACTCGAGAATGAAACCCTCACTTCGCGTAGTGGTGACTAAAACGCATCGCTCTCAACCAATTACTACGCCGTCATATTTTCCTATTGTTATAAAAATTTAATAGAGCTAGACTTTCGAATATTTCCCGGTATTATTCTGCTAAAAACTGATCCTCACGGTATCACCTTTTCACATAGCATATTTCCATAAGGATGAAACCCACCACAAATAGCCAAGTTACGAGGTACAAAGTTAATGCATAAGTTACTTCTGCTATGTTAACTATAAATATAATTTTCTGGTAAGTTCTTTTCCGAGCTAAACATAATGAAGCCGTACGTTTTGGAATATCTTCAATCCATACTGGCCTATTGAGGCTCCGTGGAACGTGCTGTCGCAGAAGTGTTTCATTTCGCATCTAGGCGCAAATTATTCAGCTGTTTGTAAATGTATTCAACCATGATTCATCTTCATCGTCAAAGAGAATTCTATCAGTATGGAAGCCAAAATCCTCAAATGTGTCATGAAATTGTGTATCTGACAATTCTTCTAGAGAATCGGTTCGCCCAGGCTGACGTACATGCGAGGCTTTTCTTGACAGAGATTGAAACAGAGATGCAAATTGCGGTACATACGAGCAGAGATGCTCATGCCTCTTGATAACTGACAATGTTTGTTGCCAGCTCTCCGACACTGCTTGTGTGAAAAGATCAGCAGATTGCATTGCCGCAAGTAAGATAGTCCCTGCCACGTGGAGAAAGAAAATGCGATACCACCAAGGGAGGCCATGTGTGGATTCACTAGTGCCAGAATTTTTGTCAATTAATGAAATCATTCTCTGCGCATTCTCGACACATTGCAGAGCACCGTGTCGTATCATGTGGCCTTTGTAGGACGAATCAAAATGGGGATCGATAACTGCAAACGAACTATGTTGCAAGAAACAGCAGCGTGCTACCATCGGTCTGAATAACAGGATTCGAGCATGTAGTAGCCTAAAATTACCATAGGGTATCAGTTATTGTTATGACATCTAATAGAAAGAAGATGGTAATATGAACCTTACCGAAGTTGGAGACTCAGCCTTCGCATCCTCAAATCTCCATCATCCCCTTCTTCGGGAGGTATAGCATTAAGTCTTGCCTTCTCCCATTGGTTTAGACAAGATTCGTGCAGCAAAATTAGGTTACAATAGGATTCTTTTCTATTGCTGGACCCGTACAGTCCAAACTTTTCGGCCAGATTGGAACCAACGGAAGTCTGAGCTAAAAGCGTGTGGCGAGTGATTTCATACAGCTCAAGTGTTTCAGTCAAATAGTTTCCATAAGGATATCCTCTGATTGTGCTATGCTGGCTCACAAGCGATGTCATTGCGGTGCGGCCGAGAACCCAGGATATTGACCTTAATCATTTTCTGTCAGAGCAAAGTTTGACCAAAAACCCAAAAGAATCAATTTGACATACATATCAGCATATACACAGCAGTTCCAAAGATGATGCTGCCAATGCGCCTGGTCATTTGAAATACCAGCGTTCGAAGCTTTGGGAAGATGAATCCCAAGGCCTTGCGCAATTCGGATTGCCGAGCCCACCGCCATCCATGTTTGATGTGAGTTGTTCGTGCACTGAAGATATCGGCTCATTAGTAAGAGACATTCGACAACCTGTAGTGACGGTGGTTCCCAAAGAATGGTTTCTGGGCGAAGTAAGTTCCAAGCTCTCTGAAAATATGTATTCGCGATCGCATCCCTCTCTACGGCCACCGCAGATTCGCGAACCTGAGAAGCGAAAGCGAAGACAACGTTCAGAGTACAAATCAAAGTCTGTTCATCAATGTCCGATTCTCCTCCTGCAAACAACGTCTCATATGACCGACAGAATCGTTTCTCATCAAGGAAGCAGTCTATCGGATGTATATACTTCCAGAATGTGTTCAGTAATTCGTCTGCCTGTCGGCGTGGTGGTAAAACCTTGTCCAAACGCTCGTCGCCAGGTCGTCTACTGGACAGCTGCAATCCGAATAATGGAGCGTCAGACATTGGCATTGCATTTGGCGATCCACCGGAAATTACGCCAAATCTGGCATCAATGGCGGCTTTGACTTCTCCAGCAAACGAACCAGGACTTCCACTGTACCCAATCCCTGGAATCTTGGTCACCTGTTCTTGGCTAAGGGTAGTCGCATTGGTTTTATAAATACACTCGTGGTTTTTTTTTTGGCAGTTACCGCAGGCTAAGCTAATGTTGGTATTTGCGCACTTAATTGATTAGGCACCGAGGGAAGCATACCTGGCCGCATTCCGTCGCATTTTACCTTCTTAGAGCGACATAATTCACAAGCATTTCCGTTTCCGATTTTCAACTTCTTCTTGAGCGGCGCTTCTGAGCCTGGAGATTCTGAATACGAATCCATGAAGGTCGGAAGGTTAGATGTGTTCCCTCTCAGCCGCTAACGCGACAACGTCGAACGATACCCTGCAAATCGTATAAGTGGAACAAGCTAACTTGACTTGCTGATAGGTAGCATATCTAAGAGCAAAGAAAAGGGATATGAGGTTTAGATTTGGGTTGCACATAGGCATAGGTTACAGTACTTTGTGCTAGCGCAAATACAGGATAAGGGCAACGACCAATCACGGGTCGTTCCTGTTACCCACTTACTACTCGGAACATGTTCCGGCATTAATAATACAACAAAAATCGTAAGTCATCAATTACGGGCTGCCTTTTTTTTTGGGGGGGGGGGGGGGGGGGGGGGGCC
>JARFTM010000314.1:0-26064 GCA_030278935.1 Trichoderma polysporum | reverse complement strand
AAGATTATTTATTTATAATAATTATAGCTACTTTTTAATTATTATTTTAAAGTAAAGCTATAAGGCTGCTTGCTTTTTTAATTATATTAAAGAAGATATTAAGCTTTTTATTTATATTAAGGTTTAATTTAAGTATATTCTTTATATCTTTAATATTTATAAAATATTATTATTTAAGTATATAAGTAAAGATAAACTCCTTGTCTATTACTTAAGTAAAAGAGGTAGTTTCCTTTATAATTCTTAATGCTATTGCTGCTATAGTAAGGTTAAAGGCTATATTTTCTTAAATACTTAGACTTATAGCTTCTGCTATAATCTTTTTAAATATCTTATAAGATAATTTTAAGTTTTTTTTATTTAATAGCTGGTTAAATAATTAAAGTGTTTATAGTGGTTAGGCACCTAAAAGGTAGGGTACCTGTAGGTGTAGGAGGGAAGCTTGACGAACCGAGTCTTGCTACATACTTTTACCTTTTTTTTTTTTAAATCTAGCAATCAACTTCTCTATTATAAAAGGCCTTTATCTCGTTGATTATAGCTTAGCTTGATGCTGCCAAAGGCAATAGCTAAGCGTTCCGATCTAAAAGAGAAGTGAAGTCGTAATCTAGAACGCAGCGATGTTTCGGCTGTAACTCAATAGGTCGAACTAAAAAAGGCCAAGGCATGTATATATTGATATCTATTAATAAGGCTTTTCTAACGCATATAAGTAACATAAGTGCCTGATAGCCAGATTAAATAGCGAATTGGCCCTAGCCCAACCGCCAGTCATGATCCGCAATTATGATTGACATTAGTTACGTTTGCCAAGTATTAGTAATGGTAGGCAGGGCTGTACAAGCCACTGGAACCGTATACGTGTGATTAGGATCCGCCTCCCAAGTTATATCACCATTTTCTGCCACGTTGATGTATTTGTATTCCACCACTTGCCCTGGGGCTAACCCTAATGATACAAACCATAGGGGATTAGAGCTGGTGTAATCGGCTGCAGAAAGTGCGATAGCATCAGCTGTGTCCCAGTTGCCCAGAGCGCTAACGTCGCCGCTTATTTTAATTGTTTGTCCAAATGTTGTCGTCACTGTTTCGTCGAACTTTACAGGGATGGTTGAGCAAGAAGTGGAAGACGTCGTCTTGGTACTGACGGTCAAAGTCGTTGTGGTGGGTTCTGTACCACCACCAGATCCTAAGACATAAACGACACGCGTTAGCATCTAGAGTTAGCCCATATTGGAGCTCCGGATGGCACTTTGGAAACAAGATAAACAAAATCGACATCTCGACAGAGCAAACTAGGAAGGAGGTGGGGTAGCTGAGAAAGGCAAATTATAGCATGTGACTGAGATCCTACCCGTTAAGCTCGCACAGACACCGCTCCCACCCAAATTCGTCCTTGGATAAAATATTCTAGGAAGACCGCTAGCCATGGCCACATTGAGGTTGCCTTTTGAATCCGTGGTATAAGCCGTACATGACAGCACTTCAATGACTTGCTCATTGTCTGTGAAGCCAGTATCAGCCGATGATAATGTCAAAGTATAACTATTACCATTGGCGCCAAGATTTGAGAAGACACCAATGATTTGATATCCCGCATTGCCTTTTCGTGTAACAACAGTGGAATTATCAGAGTATGTGGCATCTGCTTGGTATGTCACATATGTAGTGCTTTGTTTGATAGCTTCGCTTCGAATTTGGTTGAGCAATGTGATATGAGCGTATAGCTCTGCGGAAGTGTCATATCCAGACAGCCAGATTGCTTCGCGATTATAAGGAACTCCGCCGCCATTGAGGTGTTGCTCTTGCCCTTCATATATGATGGGGATTCCGTCTGCAAGCATGGTAAATGCAATGGCATTCTTCGCAAGTGAAAGATCAGATGTGTAAGAAGGGAAGCGTGGGTTATCATGATTTTCCATGAAGGAACCGAGAAGGGTTGTATCAGAGCATTCTGATTTCATAATGTTGATCCCAGCAACGAGGTTACTTATACTACCACTGGTAGACTCGAAAGCTTGAGTTATCCAATAGTATCTGACAGTGTTAATATAGTGGCTTGATGGAAGTACCGACACTTACGCAGGATAGTTCAAAGGATTCAGACCGTAGTCTTTTTGATATGGACAAACCACAGCTGGATCACCATCATCGACTTCGCCAACAATGTAGACATTGGCTATATTTTGTTACTAGAGTTTGCTTGCTGATTGGGGTAGCGAACCTGAGGATTGAAATGGTTCGAAAAATCCATAGTCTAACTCATAGCAGCTGTCTATTCTCAGACCATCGATGGTGTAGTTGACTACGAGCTCCACTATCCAAGACTGCCACATACTCTGAACATTGGAATCTTCCGTAGCAAGATCTGGTAAGGACACTGTATTGTCACCTTCCCAGCAATCCTGTATTTCGCTTATATTGTTGGAATTGTAGTTGATCAGGCAGAATGGATGGTAATAGGATTGCTAATAAATCAGCAGGGCATTATTTGATGGCATTCTTGACGTACCGAGTTGAATGGGTTGAATATGTCGTATTGAACGCAACTTCCGCATCCAAGATATCCCATGTGATTGGTGACAATATCAACCATCAAATACATATCAGCATTGTGGAGGGCTTCAGATAAGGCCAGCAAATCTGTAGCAGAGCCAAAGTTGGTATTCACTTCATAGATATTTTGAGCCCAATACCCATGATAAGCCTCCCCATCAGAACTATCACCGACCAGATTAGACACGACTGGTGAAATCCATATCTTGGTTATTGTGTTAGTAGTCACGCTACGGATACTAAAAGGTAGAGCGTACACATACGGCAGTAAACCCCATGTTTTTGATATAATACAGGTTCTTGATGATGCCCTGCCAGGTGCCTCCACAGTACACCTGATCTCCGGCATTACATGGCGAGTTGGTTGACCCGTCTGTGGATGAAAATCGATCAGTCAGAACTTGATAAATAGACTGCGAGCGCCATTCAGCAGCCGTGAGAGCAACGGCAAAGGGCAGCATTGGTATCCAAGCTAAAGCTAAGTGCGATGGTGTCATTGTATCGAAGAGAAAGGCACTGAACAGTCCTAAATAAATTTGCGATAATAAGTGAAAAATAACTGAAATTGGAAGACTGTTGTAGAATGGATATGTTTTGGTTAAATTTGCGCTGTTATTATCGTCTGGGCATATCCAATCCGCCTTAGACAATATGGTTGACTAAGGATGCTAATTTGATGTACCTCAAGTCAATTGCACTATAGTTGCAGGATAGACAAGCCAAGTTCTTGCAACCAATGTGCGCTCACTTGTTAGATATCTCCCAAGATATAATCAATTCAGGGTGCCACTGAAAGTGGAATTCATAGAGAATGCTTAGTTATCAAAATTTGACTACGGAGTAAATCGGTCCGAGTAACGATCATGCTTATAACGCAATGATGTCAATTTGCCGAACTGCCATACTAAATAACAAAGACACTCACAAGTTATTACACGTAGTCTCTCTGCTCAACACTCATGGTCGCGGGTAAGAAATGTCACAGTTCGAGGACATTGTGAGTACCAACGGCATCAAATGCTAGGCTAGGCCGAATCCCAACAGCTGAGAGTAGTATTACGTTATTTCATGAGACTATTCGGAGGATATACCTACCGAGATTACTGCAAAGTGAATATTTCAGAGCTGTGACTAGGCTCGATGCTTGCGAAATGGATTACTCTATTGCCTGCCGCAAGTGTGTAAGATAGATCGGCTGGTCGGCAATGAGGCTGTCTCGGCATTGTTTGGCATCATGCAGAGGATCTTCGAGACATGATGATTCGTCAATGTTGCGGTCTCCTAGTTCGGCCCAACTCGGCCTTTTGGAGTGTCTTACCTAGGTATATTTTGCTCCACCACCTGATTCCATCCTTTATCCTTGATCCATCCGTTATCCTTGAACTTGATCTGGTCGAATTGCCAAAGCGCTTCCCCGCATTCCCCTCAGTGAATATTCACCTGCCGTCTCCAGATGTAGTCTGATACTAGCAGCAGAAGCGGAATTCGGGCCTTTTTCGACCCCAATTGTCGTCATCAGCTGTTCATTCAGGATCAACTAAACCCCACTCAAATTTGGTGTTGACGTTCGTGTTGAAGCTTTTGGTGCTATTGGACTAGAAGAGGTCTGCGCCGGATCAACCGCAACGCAACGAATGAATACAATAAGGTAGCTCTACTCACATCAATATCGACAGAGCAATTGACTGAGATCCATATGAAGAAAATTGACGCTGCCCGGGTCATCTACCAATACCCGCTCCAATTGAAATTGAACCGCGTTCGGACCGTCTCGAGACACCGCTCCAATCAAATGAATTCTTATAAATTCGATAGCAATGCAGAGTTCAGGAGGTCGGCTTTCCCTCGGCAGATTCACATCACCAGCAAGTATCATTCTTTTATATATCGAGAGAGCAAAACATGGCCGGAACGACTTTGATTCAGCAAAGGGTGGATTCCGAAGCAAACACTTCATCCACAGCTCAAAGTTAAACAAAGGCGAAAGAAGCCTTGAACAAAAATCCAGATTAACTTCACACATCATATTCCTCTTGGCGTCCTAGAAACACCGCACCATGCTTTCTCTTAGAATCCTGGCCCTTGGCTGCTATGTTCTTTGGTTTGTCCATGCTGTACCTGGACCATCCCGCGAGGGTCTTCTTAAGACAATGAAGAAGTCCGCTAGCTCATTCCTTGCGACTGAGACTCCTATTGCGCTCGCCGATATGTTGTGCAACATTGGATCTGCCGGCAGCTGTGTTGCGGGTGCCGACTCAGGCATTGTCGTAGCGAGTCCAGATCAAACCAATCCGGATTGTATGAAACAGTTTGACTTTATTTCGACCTATGTTTTATTAATCAACTCTTAGACTTTTATACCTGGACCCGAGATTCGGCGTTGACTTTCAAATGTGTTGTTGACAGCTTTGTGAATTCCTACTCATTCTCACTTCAAACTGAGATTCAGAACTACATCAATGCTCAAGCAATTGTGCAAGGCATCTCCAATCCCTCCGGAAGTCTATCCAATGATGGCACAGGCCTTGGCGAGCCGAAGTTCAATGTTGATGAAACGGCTTTTACAGGAGCTTGGGGCCGTCCACAAAGGGATGGGCCTGCGCTTCGAGCCATAGCTATGATAACTTACTCCAAGTGGCTGATCAACAATGGATATGAGTCCACTGCCAATTCTATTGTGTGGCCCATCATTGAGAATGATATTAGTTATGTGGCGCAATACTGGTAAGAATTTGCTTCACAAGTAACGACTTGTTCTGATTTGCAATCCGAAGGAATCAGACTGGCTTTGATCTCTGGGAGGAGGTTGATGGCTCCAGTTTCTTTACCATTGCCAACCAATACCGCGCTCTTGTTGAAGCTAGCGAATTAGCCACTACTCTTGGCAAGTCCGTTCCATACGCACAAAGTCAATCCTCCCAAGTTCTTTGCTTTCTGCAAAGTTTCTGGAGCTCGTCTCAGGGCTACATTCTAGCCAATATCAACGAAAATAACGGCAGGTCTGGCAAAGATGCCAACACTATCTTGGGCTCGATTCATACCTTTGACCCTCAAGGAAACTGTGATGAAAGCACGTTCCAACCGTATGAACTATACCCTCAGCAACCACATCGAACTCGTTTTATTTACTAATATTCTGTAGTTGCTCTGATCGGGCTTTGGCAAATCACAAGGTTGTTGTAGATTCATTCCGCTCTATTTATGCCATCAACTCTGGCATTCCCGAGGGCACTGCTGCTGCTGTTGGCCGTTATCCGGAAGACTCTTACCAAGGTGGTAATCCATGGTATCTTAACACACTTGCAGCTGCCGAGCTTCTCTACGATGCCCTTTATCAGTGGAACCGAATTGGGTCCATTACCGTCACCTCGACGTCTCTTGCCTTTTTCCAAGATATGGACTCTTCGATCACCGTTGGAACATACAGCTCCTCTTCTTCGACTTACACCACTTTATATGACGCCATCTCGGCCTACGCTGACGGGTTCATTAATATTGTTGCCACTTACGCTTCATCCAACGGATCGCTGTCGGAGCAGTATAGCCGAAGCAACGGACAGCCGCTCTCAGCATACAGTTTGACGTGGTCTTACGCGGCGTTACTGACGGCTGCCGGTCGACGATCCAGTATCGTCCCCTATTCCTGGGGTGAAGCGTCGGCGTCCAGTGTTCCGCCGTTGTGCTCTTCTACGTCAGCCTGGGTACCTATTCCTCGGTCGCGACAATATCCTGGCCACCTAACCAGACGCCCAGCACGGGCGCAGGCTCGACGTCGAGCACATCTACTTCCATCACTGCATCTGGTACAAGCACGAGCACGAGCACGAGCACGTCCAAAGCTACAAGCTCTACACCGTCCGCACCCAGCCCTGTCACTGTGACTTTTAATGAGATTGTTACAACCACTTACGGTGAAACCATCAAGATTGCCGGGGACGTGCCAATTCTTGGGAACTGGGAAACTAATAATGCTGTGGCTCTGTCCGCTGAAGACTATACATCCTCGAACCATTTATGGAATATAGAGATCACATTTACACCAGGGACCGTGATTCAGTATAAGTATGTTAATGTGGCACCAGATGGCGATGTGACATGGGAAGCTGACCCTAACCATACATACACTGGTCCAGCAACAGGTGCAACAGCTGTAACTATAAATGACTCCTGGCAGTTCTAAAGTTGCAGTTTAATAATACATGTAATGATAATTATATTTATATATGAAAAGTAAGGTATTACAGTGCACTTACTTCTTCATCAATTTAAATTTTATTATAGTAAATTTTGAAATGTTGTTATTGAAGCTGTATATTTTTGTTCAAAAACGAGGGCCAGAAGGCAATGTGGAAGGCCTGTTTAATAGTGCATCTACTTCGTGGGGACGCACGCACACCTTCCCCGCACTTAGGCCTAATAATCGCACCTCCAGTGATTAAGCTTTTGCACAAAGTGCTGTAGACAACTCTCTAAGCACATCTATTATGGCTATTTGCATATATTATTCTCCAGATCACTCGCCGCCACGCCGTTATGTAATAAAACATAACATTATTCAATAAGACGTAATAACGGAACAAGTCTGAATGTTCCGGCACAACTTTGGCTGTACTTGGATCTCTCATCGCCATTCCATACTTTAGGCTCTAGTAAATGCACAACTGTCTTGGACAGCCTTGTTCAATCAATCCGGCCAAGTTCCTAAATTCTCATAACCAAAGCACATTGCCTGTTATTCAAAATTCTGCGGTTTTTTGGCGACATGCAATCTCCGCTGAAGCCACGCCCCCGAGCGAGAGTCTCAGAAAACCGTAAGCGAGGCCACTATATCTCCGCGGCGTGTGCGGCCTGCCGCAAAGCCAAAGTCCGTTGTGATGGAAGAACCCCCTGTTGCAACTGCGAGAAACGTTCCACTCAATGCCATTATCCTCCCTCCAGGCTCCAGACATGTAATGAGGGCAAACGAGGAAAACGAAGTCATTATGGCCGCAATAGATCGTACGGTAGATGATAAACCCAGTCAAACATCCAGTATCAGCTAACTTATGATAGGCCAAACAAAGATGTCCTTGCATTGTCTTTGCAACGACAAGCAACACCGCGGGAAGAACATTCGTCTCTGATTGATCCACAAATAACGAATTATATGATTCGGAATTCTCGTGGAAACTACTTTCCATTTCTTCGGGGTCTCTCTGTGGAAGATGGAAGAATTTCTGATGAAGGCAAACTTGGATTGGCCTTTTTATCGTTATCCTTGCCAGGCTTTTCTGGGCCAAGCAGCTCCAGCTTCGGCTTCAGCATGGCGGAACTAATTCTGCAACATCTAGTAGAAGACACAGTCTACATCGACGACGATGGGAAATCTGCATCGGCCAATATTCAAGTCTCTAGAGATGAGAGCTCTTGTCTCAACTCTGAACAGACAGTCCAGTTTTCAACGAGCTTCGACCTTTGCCAAGCTATGGAGCTTGAGGAAGCCCTTCGTCTTCTTGATGTGTATCATGAAGTTTTTGGCGCCCTACACCCGTTTTTAGACATGGTAACGCTGCGTCGGCAGGCCAATATACTATGGGGACCATTACAACCCGTTCCATCCAACCAACCGACTGGATTCCCGCCGAATCAGAACTCTCACGTAGTAAAACTAGCAATTGCAATCGCATTGCTTTGCGAGAGTGGAGGTTGTCACCCCACCGCCACTGCGATTTACCAAAGCCTGCAAAGTATAGTCGTCCAGAGTATTTTAGGCATCTCATTCGAACTGGGACGGTTAGTGTTGTTGGTTCTCATTGTATGGATTTCTTCTTCACGTTTTAATGACAGTGCTAAACGCCACAGGGGGTTTATCATTGGTACCAGGGTGATTATCGATTAAGCTCCAGATTTTTGGCTGTCGCAGTTCGACTGATCTTAGAAACTGGGATGCACAAAAAGCAATTATTGCTGCGACACTTTCCCCTGAAATCCGAAAGAGATATGGCCACTTTACTGGTGTATACATCTATTGTATTAGATCGCCAGATGAGTTTTGCTGCGGGCCTACCTACTACTTTCAGAGACGCGAATATTGATATACCTGAATTTGTGCGTACAGTATATTTTTTCATGTCATGACCACTTTCGACGAATCTTTCCTAATGTTTCGAAAAACAGGCTGGCAGTCCATACCTCAAGGCAATGACATCGTATGTGGATTTTGGATCACGTCACTGGAACTCGGTGGCTGACAACCACGGGGAAATCAAAGCAGCCTTTGATGACGATGCATTTGTTCGGTTAGATGACGAAGTTAATCGTTGGCCAAAGACCTTTTCATCAGATTTGCAACCTGCAAGTTTTGAAGCTAGCTTGCTCCAATTTGTCTCTGGCGAAGTTCCGGACAGAGCTCGCGCTTCTTTAATTGCAAGCACCATACTGTATCTTCGAGCGAATCAGATCCGCATTCTCGTCATGCGACCCATCCTATTTTCGCAATATAGTATTCTCAATCATAGCCATCGAGTGGCTGGCTTGATAGAGATCGCGCAGGATACTATTCACAAACTGGTAGAGCTTGATCGGTGCAGTGACTTGTACAGAAAGCACCAAGTAACGTTGAACCACTTTCTCTCATCAGCGACATCAGTTTTCTTTCTGGCTTTGGCACAGCGTGGTAGGCTAGAAAAACAGGGAATAGATAGCACCCTATCGACATCGCTCTCGCAAACATCGCTGAGGGAAACTCTGTTTAGGGCTTTTGACCTTATTCGGTCCTACAGCTCTATGTCTCCTGCTTCACGACGTCTTTGGGACAGCTTCTCGGTTCCCAGAAGTCTCCTTATTACATACGGGTTACTGAAACGGTCTAGCAGCCATGATGACGAGAACTTATTTGACGGCATGCACTCTTCAAATGTCTCTCATAGCTCAGCGGGCCCAGAACCTGCGGGAGAAACTTGCGTTAGGGATCCAGGAAGCGGTTTGGAATCGGACCTTCTTGTCATTGATTCTGCTATCGATCAAGTTATGAACGCACCGCAAAAGGAATTTTGCATTTCGGACTTTCTAATAGACTCAACGTACGATGCCTCACCAAATATTGCCAAAGAGTTGTTTAACTCAGAGGACAATCAAGGTGACTTCTTGAATAATATGTTCTAGTAAACAGTATAATAGGCGAATCTACAACTTTCTTCAACCAGTATTCTACATTAGGACTCTAATAAACACTTAAATCTATAACCTAGTGCAGCTATTCAGCGGTACTCCTTGAGATCATTAGAGAATTATTTTAAAGAATTCCAGGAATTGCTCTGCATTAGTGAGCGGTCGGGAATTGCCTAGACACGACTTATCTTTCAAACAGTTTGCCGTCATTTTCTGCAAGTTTTCTCGTTGAAAGGCAATATTATGTAATGTCCTTGATATCTCCAAATCTCTCAATAAAGCCTTTATAATTACTCCTTAGCTGTCGGCGACGCTTAACCTATGAGTATGAATGACTCTTTGTATCAGCGGATCTCCAAGGAGAGTTCCCTTGACAATATCTTGCTCATCTTAGTTCTCAGGGAGATTATAAAGACAAAAGACAAATAACAGGGAGAAAAACGCAAATTGTATGTCCATTAGATGAACCAAATGGTCCGAGTTGGTGTTTAATCCCTTGGCTAGCTCTAATAGTTACTACTCTGATTGCTTTCATGGCATATGCTCCCTCAATCTGGCATAGCAGACGCGCCTCTAAGTCATTTTCATTGGATTATACTCGCAAAGGCTCCGCATGAATAATGTAAGTCTTTTGCCTGCGTCTTCCCGTTTTTAGGAGATGAGTTTAAGCTAAACATAGTTTTAGTGTAGTGTAGTGGTCGACGGCACAGATGCCGGTGCTTATCCATATAGATAATGGGACTCTGATGAACAGATATAGATTAAGAAATACGAGCGAAGGCGCTTTGCATAGAAAGCTTGTTTTTGTCGAGAAAACTCATTTGTTCCACCACCGGACAGGCTGCACTCAGCGCCAGACAGGGTGGTTGGAATAGCCTCAGCCATAATTGCTGGCGGTTCACAATTGACCGTACTCCTTTCATGCGCGTCTCGAATAGGAGTCTGCAAAGATTTCACATAAATTGCTCCATTAGCAACTCCCTGTAGCTCCAGTTAGCAGTCCCAGGGTTTGAGGTGGTATCACTGTTACATACTGAGGTGACAATCTTTGTACCATGTGTTAAGCTACCACCTCCAAGTGTCATCATCATATCCACCTTGGGTGAATAAACCTCTTTTGCGATTTCGACAATTTCTGACCACTTGATATGTGGCTCCATTCCGATATGGACCCCGGCGCATATGCCGCCAAGGACATTTGTAAGTTCTCGAAGGCACTGTGTATGTCTGGCCAACGAGCCTGTGGAGACGACTTATGCCCGCGATGCTCTTTCTGTGGAAAGTATGTGCCTGTCAACTGCAACTAAGAATGAGATGTTGTAAATAAGGGTTGGCTCGCAGGTTTAGCCAAAAGATCTGCTCCAAGAGCATGACTTCCAGCCAAATTCTGCTCATTATCTTCACATGTTTTCAGAATGCGGCGTCAACTTCTCCGTGAAAAGAAAGTTGAACGACTTTGTAGTGGTCAACCTGCGAGGTATCCCTAGCGGTCTGTGTAGATCTCTAGATTGTAATATAAGAGGTCCTGCCCTCGTTATTGCAACTAGGTAATATTAATACGAAATACACAATGTAAAGTCCTCTACTCTATCGTTTGACAGTGGCTGCGTCAGCAAGAGGATCAAACCCTAGCAACGCTTGCTGATAGTCCACATCCCCCCAATTCCATTTACAGCGGGACTCCCAATGCAAACTGGGCAATCCTGAAAGTAGTCTGTCTCTCTCCAGCTGCTCGGGACCATCAGAGAGGTGATAAAATGCCTGTGCCTGAACCGCACCCAGAACGTTCACTGTAGTCCTCTTCTTCCTTAACTTCTCATATAACTTCAGAGCTGCGCTGATGCCTTCCTTGCTTTTTTCCCCGGACCAAAGCGTAGGATCGCTTTGAAGACGGCCAAGAAGAAAACCAATGACTGCGCCATCTTCAACGGCCATTGCCGCTCCCTGTGCTTGATATGGTAGGGTGGGATGCGATGCATCTCCCAACAAAGCAACCGAGTCCTATATATAATTGTCAGCATTTGAAAACTAGCAGCATAACAAGGTATATATTAACCTTCACCCAGGTTTCAAGCTCCCTGTGATGGCATAGCTTCCACTTTAAAGCGCTGCTCAAGCACGAAATAAGGGTTCATAGACTGTAAACTCGCTGTTAGTTTGTAAATTTTGGTATAATTTCCATCGGGTAAAAAAATACGTTGGGTCCCATCCCTCAAAATCGTCATTCATTTCATCCAAATTTGCATGAAAGGTTCGTACGCTACGAGGTAGATTATCCGGTCGTCTTGGAATGGTCAGTTAAGCAAAGCGACGGCAATAAGACCTTGGTTACTTACATCAAGACAAGGTTGAACTCGGTTCCATTACGAACTGGGTAAAAGACAACATGTTTTTCTGGCCCAAGCCAGACTTGGATGTTGGAATCATCGAGCAGTTTATTTACTTTTTCATCGTTTAAATGCGACAGCTGACTGCGAGTAAATGTACCCCGATATGCTAGATCTCCAGTCTCGGCAGGTGGTGAAGGACGACCGAGGACATGTTCGCGCAGAACAGACCAAAGCCCTGTCATATACTTAGTTTTTTGGAAATGAGCCACGATTTGAACTTGCATACCATCAGCTCCAATGACTACATCACCATATACTCGTTGTCCATCTTTCAAGCTCAAGCAGACTTGTCCTTGTTCTACCTCGTTTTCCGAGTTCACACCAACAACTTCAGCTCCGGTGTGTATCTCTGCACCCAGCTTTTGAGCTTCTTGGAGAAGTATTTTTTGATAGTCGGCCCTATGTATCACCCTGCTCACGCTCAAATGACATGGTCAATATGCAAGCTCTAGACATCGTAGAAAAAGTACTAACGAAATGATTGCATACGGTGTTACTCACATCCATTCCGCTCCATAGACTTGCTTTGCTCTTGCCCCCAACGGCTTATTTACAATTACCTCACCGGTTGAGTACCGCCTCAAAGTGTGGTTTTGCATGATAACTGCCCCTGAATCTTTCAGTTTTTTCAGCAGACCATATTGTTCCATGATTCTGGTTGCATTGGGGGGCAGCTGAATCCCAGCCCCGATTGGCTGAAATTCCGAAGAACGTTCCAGAATCGTGACTTTAAGTGGTGGATCGCATTTTCGACATGCAATAGCACATGATAGTCCACCAAGACCGGCACCCGCGATGACAACGTGCATGGTTCGTTTTGAAAGCTACAAGTATTAGCAGTGAAGAACTTCTAACTCTCAATAAACATACTCGAGCTGTAGTGCTACTACCCATTGAGGCGATGAAGTACTATGCGCTCTACTTCGACGTAGGAAACTTCGAGACAATGTTTTATTGAGTAAGACGTTTGGGGCCCTAGTTATCCTGCCAGCTCTTTAAAAGTTTTTCTAGTCACCAAATATCACTATCAAGTTCCGATATTCTGAAAGCACGTAATAATGAATCCGGCGTGTACATAAGGGCGCCTTTGCATGGCTGCCTCAGCAGCTGCATTATTTTCAGTCTAGTGGTATGCATTTAAGCATTCCGTTCCGTAAGTGGGGCTCTGGATACCAAATTCCGTGAGTAGATTCCGTGAAGTGCTCCAAGATGACGCGACAGCCATAAAGTATTTTCCAGCGTCCGAAAAGAAGATCCCTGTACTGTTAAAGAATACATGTTCACCTTTTGGCTATGGCCCAATCGCCAAATGATCAGCTCAATCAAAGTACGCTGCGAAGCGATATTCTAAATTCCTCTAAGCCCAGGTTTCACTGGGCTTAGTCTCGAAAAAGGAAGCAACATGCGGGTTACAAAATTCCGATTCGCCGACAAGGACAAATACTTGCACGGATTTGACTAATACCATGAGTACATGCTCGCACGAAACGAGATATGAAATATAATAGCTGATGGAATACAGATCTGAAGCTGAAATGGTGCTCTTCCAATAGGCGCAAACTCGCCGTAGAAGCCCGCTTACGGCCTTTACTCAGTCCTGGCTGTACCGCGTTCTTCCCAGCGCTGCCCATCGGCCGTTTGAGCCAACAGAACGGCTCAGTATCTGCTGCTGCATTATATTCCAAATCAACTTCGCTGGGATCTATTCGATCTCGACATCAATATCCACTGGACTATAACTCCCTGTACTTGGTAGCCTCTGCCAGTAACCCTAGAACAAAACAGGGTCTTGGTATCTTGATCTTTATGGTGGGAAAGTCAATGGGATCAAACGAAGTCTTCTCTTTCGCAGATGAGGATTTCCTTATAGTTCTTTAGCAAGGAGCCATCGACGTTCGGACGGAGCTCGGGCGTATACTCGTACAGCTCAAAAGAAAAATCTGTGCATTACCAAGGGAAGCTCGCTATAGAGTAAAATTGCCTGATGGCCCAGTTTGAGAGTATATCCTCGAGTTCTACCAGGGACACTTCCCACTTCCTGAACTAGGACAAATTGGTTCTCAGGGTCATGCTAATTTCCGAGATTTCTAAATCCCTGTTGCGGATTACATTGTCGACACGGAAACGGAATGGCATCGCGTTACCAATGTAATGGTGAATTCTTTATGGCAAGACAGAATCATACACCATTTGATGTCGTCGCATGGCATGGAACGTATTATCCCTAAAAGCATGATCTTGGTCGTTACAATACTATTAGCACAGTTTCCTATGACTACCCGGATCCGATTATCTTCACCGTACTCACAGCTCTGTCTGATCATAAGGGAACAGCAGTTGCCGACTTTGTGATTTTTCCGCCTCGATGGCTAGTAGCAGAAGATACATACCGACCTCCCGAATTCCATCTCAATACTATGTCAGAATTTATGGGACTTATTGACAGAATCTACGATAGTAAACAGCAAGGATTTTGCCCTCCAGGCGCGAGCTTGCACGACATTATGAGCGGCCATGGACAAGACGCAAAAGTCCATCGACAAGCATCTAACGAACAGTTAAACCCTGTCAAGGTTAGAGAGTAGCGTGGCTTTCATGTTTGAGAGCTGTTTTATGGTAGGTGTAACGCATTGGGGCCTGCATAAGTGCAAAAAGATCCAACTAAATTATTCAGAATACCCATGGGGCTCTCTCAAGACATCTGTTGACCTCCCAGTGATTTCCAGAACCGATTGAGGTTTATTCAACTGAGGTAAAGAAAAGATTGGATGGCAAATACAGCTACTTTGTATTATTTCGAGCATTATTTTGTATATCTGAAGAACATGCTTTCCATTTTCAATTTGATACAGATAAATCTTTTACCATTGGTATCCTTTGCTACTGATTTCATCAAAAGTTAAGAGAATTCAATAATAGTACTGTATTCTTCATGGCTTCGATGACTTCTTGCGTAACTCAACATATTAAGATTACAGCTTTGTTCCAAAATGAATAGACGCCTTAAAGAGATATCTTCACGTATTCACACTATAGCAGTCGGGTGTTAGGAATTTAAAACTTCAAACAACTTCAAACGGCTAAAGCGTTATGAATGAAGTTTTTGGTGGATTATGGAACTAAGTATTAGATAAGCGTAAGTAGAGTGAGATGTGCATTCTGTGGCAATACAAGACGAAAGGCAAACCGCAATATGTTTTTGTTTTTGGAAACTCGGAATATCGGGATGATCTCAAACTGAACAATCGATTCCCTAACGGGGGCTCGGAATTCCCAAATTTACTGTTAATACTTCCAGTTCCTTTGAATGATGAGCCCGGAATGTCTAGTATCGGAATTTAGATGAATATCCGAAATTTTTGAGCTACCTTTCCGCTTTGGATACTTACCTGTTGTTATTTGATTGACCATACGGACTATGTAATGCCTGTGCTACTAATATATATATATATTAGTTTATGCCTGGTCTGCGGCTTGATCTCAGCGTCAGTCATTTCCATATGGTACCAAATAGCACGTGATTCTATTTCGATTATCTTTAATTATAATGCTTTCATGGCTGGTCGACGATATGCTTGGGTGGTTTGTAGTGACATTATGTCTAATTTGGCTAATTCCAACCTACATCATATATCAAAGATATTTTCATCCATTGGCAAGGTTTCCCGGAGAATTCGCTGCCAGTATTACGGATTTTACTAAACTTTCTTACTTTTGGTCGTTGAGCATAGACAAAAAGATTCTCAGCCTGCATGAAAAATATGGTCCTGTGGTGCGCATTGCACCGAATGAGCTCAGCTTTTGGGACCCAGAAGCTCTGTCAGCTATTTTTAAGTCTGGCGGACGAGCTATGACAAAAAGTTCATTTTTTGATGGTTTTACAGCTTTCACTCCTAATTTATTCGGGAACCGTAATGAAGAGGTATATTCAAGCCGCTATGCTTTCTCATCTAATCGAAACTCTGACGTCTCCTAATTAGATTCACTCGCTACGGAGGCGACAGATGGCACATGGTTTCTCGACAGCTTCCCTAATGAGTATGGAAGAGATTTTCAACCGACACATTGCACAGATGAGGGAAAAGCTCGACGGCTATGCCAAGTTGGGAGAAAAGATCGACCTTAAAAATATCATTGCCTTCTACGCGTATGATGTGCTAGGGGAGCTTGCGTTTGACACTCAATTCGAATCACAGGTTAAGGATAACGTAGAAAATCTCCCCCCTATAAATGACCATATTCTTCTCGGTTGCCTATACGGCTCGCTGCCCTCCTTGTTTCCCTACTCTATGAAAATATCCCGCTTTCTTCCGGTAACTGGGCTGCAGAAACTTAATCGAAGCCGGCAACGTATTCGCGAAACAGTGGCGAGTTGCGTATCTACTATGTTTCAGAAAGCATCTGAGGATGAGGAGAAAGAATCGAACACTCTCCTAACACAGCTCATTAAAGCCGAAGATCCTGAGACAGGAAGGAAACTTACAACCACTGAGATCTCTTCTGAAGCATTCGGCTTTCTTGTTGCAGGCTCTCACACAACTTCGGGTACCTTAACGCTCTTGTTTTATCATCTGCTTCACGACTCAGGGATATACTCTCAAGTTGTAGAGGAGATGAGAAGGGAACTCCCCTTTCTTGAGCAAGGTTCATATCCGTTCACAGGATTGGAAGCTAAACTACCCTATACAACGGCTTGCATGAGAGAAAATTTTCGACACACGCCTGTCTTTACCATGCCGCTTACACGAACAGTAATGTCTCAGAGCGGAACAGTAATTGCGGGGGCAAAAGTCCCAGCTGGTGTTAGTACTCAGGGCCATTGCTTATGGAATGTGCTGACAATACGAGAATAGACCAATGTATCGATCACCAACCACGCCCTTCATCATAACCCAAGTATTTGGGGGGCAGATTGCGATAAATTTAAACCCTCTCGATGGTTAAGGGATGGATACGCGAAAGAAAACCTCAAGTACCTAATGCCTTTCGGCGCCGGCCATCGAATGTGCATAGGTCGTAATATTGCAATAATGAACATGTTGAAGGTGATTACTGTTGTATTAAGAAACTATGAGTTGGAAGCCGTGGATAAAGAGGAATCTCTGAAAGTTAGGACAGTGGGGATAGGAGAGAAGGAAGGCCCTTTATGGTGTTGTATTAAGAAAAGGGATTGTTGAGAAAAAAAAAGAAACAATAATTACAAGTAAAACGCTACATACCTAAACAAGGCTTTTAAAATGTTTTAAATATAAAAATGACTATTAAAATCTTAGAATATCCTTTATGAAATAAAAAATAATAAAAAGCAAGTCTTGTTCTACACTATTGCTGTAATGGTTAGCCTGTTCTGTTCTCCCTTAGGATGAGAGCATGCTGTTTATGACATAATCGCCTTTGAAGCAATGCTTATTCTTAAGAGCAAGAGCGAGGATAAAGGTCTCGCCTTTTCTATGATGGCGATTATTAACTTAATCATTTGCTTTGTTTGGCATAATAGTATAATAGACTATAACAGACTATAACACTATTAAAATAATAAGATAAACTACTTGTATATGTGATACTATATACACTATAGTATAGCAGTAGTGCACTATAATATAGGGCTATTATATTACAATATAGTAGTGTGCACTATAATATAGAGCTGTTATACTGTAATATAATAATGACGCACTATAATATAGCGGTCACGTCTTCCCTTTACATTATAATTTCTGTTGAACCTCACTACTGAACATGCCGTGTTGCGAGCTGGTTCCTCATAGCAGGTTAATCCCTGATGATGAGCTCGTTCCGTTACAATAATTGTTATAATTGCGATTATTGGCCTAATCCTTTGCCCTGTTGGTTTAACGGTATAACGGATCGTTATAGTATGGCCAAGCCTAGCCAATGGGCCCTCACATTAAGGCCTTATTATCAGGCTTCCGCCCTCTTTATTATAACTTTGAGATGTTTCCAAACCTTACACAGCATAATCATTGACTCTTCAATACTTGAGTCCGTCAACTCATCAATTACCGTAGCTACAACATGACCTCTCATTACCCCCCTCCGTCGTACAACTCTGTGTCCCGGCCGCGCGCCTCACCTGGCGATGTGCAGTCTCCAGCGGATACTATGCTATGGTCTTCACTCAGTGATAGCCTCTCTATTACAGCTTCTGCCCCTCCTAATTTGAGATCATCAATGTCTGTAGCTATTAACCACGTACCCGTGAGTAGCTTCGCTCGATGAAATTTGAGCGCGATGTCATCATACGTTGAAACAGCCAAGAGCCAAATCAAGAGTATTATTGGCGACATAAACATTGCATTCTTCAACGAAGCCAATATCCTATTTCTCGAGATTGCTGCCGATGTTAATCAAGTGCGCTCGTTTCTTGATCAGCTACGTGCTGTAGTCGGATTGGACCTGTCAGAAGTTGTGCTTGGGGGAATTCAGCAGAGTCTCAATGCACCTTGGAAGCATCAGACACAGTGTATTATTCACATTGCGGACGAGCCACCACATATTCGCACCTTACACGAACCAGATAACCAAGAGTCTTACCCCAACCCTGGGACCGAGCCACACGGCCTCACCCATTAAGAATTGCCCGGGCATATGATTGAGCTGAACGTCAACTACGCTTTGCCACCCATCAACAATACCACAGATCGCACGGCGCTTACCTTCTTCCAAGCATACGCCGCAGCTTCCTCAGACTGCAAGTTTCTCAAGTCCAACAGTGACTACAACCAAGCATCGAGCAAGTCTGCTAGGCTCAGAAACGGTGTTCGAGATAGGACTCTTCCAGCCGTCGCACCCAAGCTATGCTACAGTTTGAAGAGTTGGAGCTTGGCACTACCTGTAGCGCATTACGACTAGTTGTTAAAAATGTCAAAACTTCAGCTTTTTGCAGCACGACGGCCGCGGCTCGAATCACCACAGCTCGCAATCGTAGGAAGTCGGGTCTGCTGCTCTCCCCTGTTAGTGAGGATAAAGGTGAGCTTGACGAGGTGTTGGAGACGTCTCCGACGCAGTGGGATACACCGAATTGGCTGAAAGAGACGTTAACAGTTAAGATCTTCTCCACTGACGTCGTGGCGAATGGTACCGGCACGCTAGAGATAATGATTACACTCGATGACAACATCAAGTTGAGCACGACGGGTCATACCATCCACGAGAGTTCGACCGTTGGCCCAAGTTACGATGCGGGTGGTGGCCTATGCCCGCACAGCGGCTTCCACCAACCGCCTCGTGGTTAAATCGTTCAAGAAGAGCGGAAAGGAGATGGTGGACTTGGCCAATGATATGAGGTGTCAAGCGCTATATAAAGCATTCGCGCTGGAATTCAACGCATTGGCAGGTAAAGAGTACTCAATCGACTTTATCGTTGTGACATGCTTAAAACCCAAGTCGGAATGGTCACGGGCGTCAAGTGCATGCCTCTCAAGCCTTTCACGAAGGGCACCTCTGTCATGTACAACTCTAACGTCGGCTAGGTCAACGAGGATAGCCCTAATAAACCGACATATAAAGCTGCGCTAGCATTCTCGCACTTTACTTTTGAGCGCTCGTGGGACCGCTTTTTAGTTAGTGACTTACAAAGTACTGACGGATCCAGCTATCCATACGCTTGATCCCAAACGATTTCGACTAGCCGATACTACTAACCTTGGCGAGGCAGGCTTCACGTTCTTTTTCACGACAGACCAATGCAATAGTATCTGCCAGAAGTTGGGGCTTAAAAGCATGGCTGTTATGATTATTTCGGGCATCTATGAATTTAGGGAGAAAGGACCGGATGGCTAATATGATGGTGTTCAAACAAATTGTGCAGCAGGATTAGTGAATTCCCAGGTGGCCATTGGTGCGATGCTGACCGCAGCCGCGCTCGTCTACGGGCAAGTTGGTTTGCATCGCGCCGGGAGCACACCACGAATTCGATATATCTAAGATTTTTCATAAGTCGCAAGAGCAGATTATACAGTGTATATGCCCAAAACATTATGCATAATGTTACTTTAAATATAAAGTAGACTTATGTATGCAATCATGCCCCTGGACTAATACATTAGCATATTGCTAAATTAGATCCATAATAGAACCAATATTCCCCATTTCGCGCCCTCAGCTGAATAAACAAAGCTATTTTCAGCTTGGAAAACAGAGCTTTATTGATTGCGAACATTGCATTGCCAAGCCAGTAGTTTATTTAGGACAATTCTGAATGCGGATTAGGAAGCCCAAGCAAACTACTTCAATATTGAAAAGTGCAGATAAGCGAAGTCGTTGGTGAAATAGCGGCAGACTGCCTGCGTGGCCATGAAATATTTTTACATCATATATGGATAAGCAAGGCCTTGTCGTCCATACACATTCTTTCTTGAGGCTTGTAACCCTCTGCCCAAACCCTTCAAATATGGCCTCAGATGAACCAACTGTCATTGTCCCTGGCAGTCTTGCTAGCAGCATCTCCTCTAGCTCAAGCAACTCCTGCCCTTGGTTGTCGCGCATCTTGCAATGCAGACAACCTCCTCCGTTTGCTCCGCACGCCGTCCAATCTGCCGGAGGCGCTTCCTTTTTGTAGCAATTATCTCCATTTACCAGCTTGTACTATTACAGTTAAAACAGTGACGCCAACGACCACCGCATACTCTACAATCTTCACTGATGTGTCTCCCACTGTCACGATCTACACAGAACATGTTGACACGGTGATACCAACGCGGACCACCACGATCACAAACGTACACACCGAATCGAGTATTGTAACTGATACATCACTCACGACAGAGTTCGTCACTGTGACTGCCGCGGCGGTGCAGCGACGTGCTGCCTCAACGCCTCTCTCGCAGCAAATCACTGAGTCATATGGCCCAAGTAGAATATCTAGCGGTTGTGCTTGTTTGACAATCTCTGTCTCAACGACTTCCGTGACGGCGACAGCACCAACAGTCACAGTCACAGAAACATACCAATTAACAGCGACGGCGCCTGAGGCTACACAAACTCTTATCTCGTATCAAACCACCACTCTTCCCGAGGCTGTGGAGACTATGACAATTGACAGCACGACTGTTGTTCCAGTGACCACTACTCAAGTATCAGTGGTAACATCTACAGTTACGGCCACCGCCGCTGCCTCTCCAACCGGATACTTTTACATACGGAACGTGCGCCCGGTGGCTGACAACTTCTTCTCGGGCAATTTTCTCGTGAACCGCGATTTTAGCTCTACAAACAGAATTCAGGCTACCACAATTTCGGGAACCAATACCACAGCTCCTCGTATGGGCCTCACTCCCGACGGTTATCTGACCATCATGCAATCCCGAGTAGCAACCTCGGCCGCCACTGGAACAGAAGACCAGACTTGGGTCGCTTTCGTTCACAAAAATGTGAACAGCGAGCCCCTCACTTTCGACAAACTAGCCAACATTCAGGCGTGCTCAACCTGCCAACCACTGAAGTTCGAAATCAGCCAAGAGTCCGACGGGACGTATATCAACTTCGTCAACGAAGGAATAAGAGCCATCTACATTTGTGGTGCTAATCAGAGCGCTGGTGTCAGCTTTTATGCGTTTTGGACTGGTCTCACAGGACCTCCGGCAACGACTTGTTTCTTGCAGCGGATATACGAGTCGAAAGAGGGGGTCGCTGGGCCGACGTTTGGCACGCCGACTCACGGATAATACAAGAGTGCATAGTTTAATTCCGACTCAAGCTACTCCGTAAATCTTGTCGCGTTGTGGACTAACATAGCGTGTACTCTGTAGTTACAGGGCATTTAAATGTTGCTAAAAAGCGTGGCGGCGATAGCTCTTTCATGTACTCTTATTTTATCTCTGAAGTGAAGTGCTATCTTCTGTATTCTGTGCAATACTTGTTTTGAAGAATTAATATATCACAATACCTCCTCTAATTTCCTGATCTAAATATCTACTTGAGTAGAGATGACCAAAGCACATACATCCATTTTACTCTTTCTGCAACTCATTTTTCAATGTCTCGGGCTTCGCATTCACTGATGGGCCGTGAATTTGCTGCGCTTTCGAAGCCTGTTGCCGTAGAAGAATAAGTACCAGAATCCGATGACACCAAAAACACTCAATCCACCAAGCACAGTGCAGCCTCTACCCACGCCAAGATTAATGTAAAGAGGTCGCCCGAAGAGTATTGCTGCGCTTGCAAATGCGCTTCGAAAGGCGTCGTTTGCTGCGAACAAACTAGCAGAGTACCGGGTATAACTGCATGGCAGGTGAATAAAGATACCGAGGCCAACGACGAAAGAACAACCGCAGTATATGACAATGCCCAGAGTGGGGATTTCCCAGGGAACTGATTCACGCGCCGCCCATCCGAAAAGGAACATGCCAACAGGGGCTCCAAACACTCCAATGAGACCTGGGCGAAGGAATGTTTCTTGTACATCAAAGGTCCCGAGGTTATCGAAGCGCTTGTGAGCATAGAAGCGGTACCAGGTGCAATACCATGCAGTGCCAATGATACAAGCAATCAAAACACAAAGGATAATTGCTGATGTTTCTCCCAAGTTCATGCCATATATCTCAGGATATACGAGAGGGAAAACTTCAAAAAATGAATAGTAAGTACCGTACGTCAGCGCGGTCTGAAAAAATGTACAGGTTAGCCAGGTTCCATTTACAATTAAAGAGCGATGCCGAGTTTTACTAATGTAAAGATTCACAAATGCAATCGCTGGATCTTTGATGGTGATTTCAAACGGCTTCGTTAGAGCCAGCTGGATTATCTGGTTGCGACTTAGCTGCTGTGATGCTGAAAGATATTCTGAGACATATCTAGAGTCCCCTGTCTCTTTTCTCAACCGCTGCGCCCGGCAGTACAGCAGTGTCGACGCAGATGTTTCCGGAAGAAAGATAAATAAAAGAACAAATACAATGGCCGTGAGCCAGACCATTTCCTACATTGCCCATCTCCAGCTGTTTATTGTCAGGTAACCACGCCATCAATTGGTCAATAATTAGAGCTTACCTCTTAGCAGTGACTGCAAATCCTGACAACAATGGGCCGAGGGCTGGGCCAGCATACATGGCTCCTGACCAAGCTGCGAGTGGATATGGAATTCGAGTAACGGAAAACTCCAGACTAATGAGTAAATGGTTCACCAACACATGCATTAGTACTACGTACCATGTCACTCAATGAGGCAGCTCCTGTAGCAAGGCATGGACTGCCGAAGAAGCCCTGCAAAAAGCGAATGGCAAGAAATCCAGCAAAGCTCTGTACAGTTGCCGATGCGACAAGAAAAACAAGATATATGGCAAACGTAGTAATATATATGGGATTTCGACCAATGTATGGGATTTCGCTCGGAGGAGAAAAAATGAGAGGGCCTAAGCCATCTAACAAAGTCAAGAGTTAATTGTAGGTACTTGTCAAATAGTAGTGATTATCTTACATCCGAATACATAAAGTGCCAATCCAAGGGACGCGACAGTTTCTGAAACATTAAACTCTTTCATCACTTGGCTAATTATGGAATCAATATATTTCTCCTCGCCAGGGATGTAGTTTTATGTACCTTGCGCTCGGGGCATATATAGAAGAACCGCAATAAACAGTGAACGTGTACACACTAGTCACAAAATTTATCAGCATAAGTATAAGTAAACGACCGTGTTCGAAGATATCATTACCATATTAAAAAACTGTTGAAGATCTTCCGCAAAAGGGGCCAATTTTGAGGATTTTCCGAATCGTTGTCCGAGTGCCTTGATACTTTGTCAGTAATAGTGCAGATACAGGAAGTTGGAGGGACTCTCACCAACCGACTTCAATATCGGTATGTGAATCACTATTTTCACATGCCGTTTTCTCTGAGTCTATTCCACTCCCTTCAGTTGTTGAATCTGTTCGATCTGGGAATGTAAGAATGGAATTCCGTGAAATAAAGCGCACTACGACGCCAAGGGCTGTGTTCGGAAACCGTGCAGCCATATTGTCTGAAAAGCAAAAATCCGGACGTCCCAATGGAGTGAATTATGGCATACGTGTACATCATCATATGGGCTTGAAACATGAGCTGATCCATCAATCATGGTGCCACAGGGAGTTCTCTTTTATTGAGTGGTAGTAATAAGAACCAGCTGATGATTCTAGCCTCCACGTCGCCGCAAATAATTTCTGCCTGTGGAATATCTTGATACTGAGCAGATGCACTCAACGCCGCGACAAAAGTATCTGTGGCATCAATGAGATACGCAAACGACGAAAAGGGTTTCTTCTCCATTGCGAACTCGCGAGTGCGGTAATCGAACAATGTGGGTGCATGAAGCGGAATATCCTATAATATAAGAGTCAACATAAAATTCCATATAGAAGAAGCCGTTCTTGTTACCATGCGCTCATAGAGGTCATCTTCGCAGGGGAGATCAACATCGTGGCATAACTTTGTGATGACAGGTACAAAATCACGTCTTATGACAGAGAAATTGGCATCTGTCAAGTAGAGCATCCACCAAGTGCGTTTCCAACTTTCGGAGAGTAGAGGATCACCAGCGGCAGCTGCGTTAGCGAAGCTCTTCTCATGCATACCAATAAGCGTGGCCTGCTGAACAGCCTGAGCTAATAATACTTCTGAGCCTGATTTATCGTCGCACATGCTCTTCGCCATCGCTCGTAATAAGGTGTTCTGTACAGTAAATCCATCTAATTCGATGCTAACCTCATCACTGAGAAATGTTTTGGTGCTCGTCAGGGTATCCTGATAGAATGACCCAACATATTCCATCGTAGCGGCCAACTGACGGAGGCTCGGAGAAAGAGACCCTACTCTTAACCTCACATCAAGAGTTCTGCGTGGTAAAAGAAACGGATGGCTTGGATGAAAATATTCATAGTAAAGATCTAAAAGATGCCCATTCACAGGAACTATATAAGGTTCAGTAAGGGATTCAGTAATGGGTGCGACGACAGAGAGCATGGAAGGAGATATGCATGGCTCAGAATTGGTTGACTGCTCATTCCTTTGAGATCTTGATGATGAAAGACTAAGAATATTCGGAGAGTCTAGAGAAATTCCATGTAGGTTGGCTTTCCAAGAAGTTGTGTTTCGATATTTGCCACTCCTGCGGGATTCTGGATATGAACATAATCTGGCCAGTGATCGACAGCGTGCACATATTGGATGATTGGCGTCGTATTTCAGATGCTGGTTGCGACAGGGAAGACATGCCACAGAGACTCTAGGCCTCCTGTGGCGTTCCATAGCATACAAAGTTGGTTTAATGGCTATTCATCTCGTGCACAGACCATTCGATTGTTTGAAGAACGCGTAGGATCGAATGTATCACAAGCTGTGAGCGGAATAGGTAAGAAAGTTATGGGGGAAAGACCTTGGATTAAACGCTGTATTTGCTGTTTGTATATATTACGGTGAAATGTTATTCCATTTACAAAGATGGCTACTACCAGATAAAAGTTATAGCTAGTTGCATAATAGTATGTTTTTATATTTGCGTTAAGGCTAAAGCTATATGTATGTATAAAAATTAAAAGAGAATTAATTCAAAATTATTATTAAGAGTCTTCTTATTTTCACCGTAGGATATTCCTATTTTCACCGTAGTGGCCCGTGCGCTGCGTTAAGTGGAGAACTTTCTAAAACCACTCAAGTTTTTAATTAAGGAAAACAAAGCTTAAATAAAGAAAATAAAATATATAAAAAATATAAATAATTTAATTATTATATAATTTAATATAATATCTTTTTAAATTAAATTAAATTAATTAATTAAGCTATAATTTATAAAAAGCTTTAATTAAAGATTTTATATATTATACTATAAATAATTTAAAAAATTAATCTTTATTATATAATTTATATGTTTGTTTGTTTGTTTGTTTTATTATTTACGTCCACTAAGTAAGCTAGTTACATAAATCCACATCTGGGCAATAGGACGGTAGGAGCCGCGGTTTCAGACCCGCGGTC
>JARFTM010000313.1:0-26189 GCA_030278935.1 Trichoderma polysporum | reverse complement strand
TTAAATTTAAATATATTATTTATATTTTTAATATTTATATATTAATATTCTTTTAATATATATATAAAAATAAACTTTTTATTTATTATTTAAATAATAAAATTAATTTTTTTTATAATTTTTAATATTATTGCTAATATAAGTATTATAATAGCTATATTTTCTTAATTACTTAAAAGGCTTATAGTATTTATTATAATCCTTTAAGATGCCTTAAGAGATAATTTTAGTTTTTTTTCTTTAATAGCTAGTTAAATAGTTAAAGTATTTTTAATGGTTAGGCACCTAAAAGGTGGGGTACCTGTAGGTGTAGGAGGGAGGCTTGTCATAGAAAGCTATATACTATACTGCAATCTGGAAACATTAGCTTTTTGCAGTTCATGAAATAACAATAAGCCTGGGAGGTTGGTTCAAACAACAATTACTGGAATTTAATACAAGCACCTGCCTTTTGCTGCGCCACTCGCAGTGATAAGACTCCTGGGGCTGACTTTTAAAAGGTATCGCTTAAATAAGATGAAGGAGTGAATGATTTTAATTATGCGGATTCGAGATTCAAGGATCTTAGCATTTTTTCTTGTTATTATAAGATAAACAACAAGAAACTAGACAAGTGACGCACTATGACTGCAAGTTTCCCAATGTGACCGCCTTGATTGTGATATACTCGTCAATACCATGGAGACTTCCTTCTCTTCCATAGCCACTCTCCTTCACTCCGCCAAATGGCGTTTCGGCCCCAGAAATCTTTCCAGTGTTCACTCCGATCATCCCAACCTGGAGCTCTGAAGCCACTCGCATTACACGGTTGATATCTCGAGAGAAGAAGTAGCTAGCCAATCCAAATTCAGTGCGATTAGCCAAGCGAATGGCATCTTGCTCGGTCTCAAAGGCAAAAATGGGTGCAAGAGGACCAAATGTCTCTTCAGAGGCAACCAACATGTCTTCGGTGACTCTGGATATCACAGTTGGCTGAAAGAAGAAACCTGGACCATCAACAGCAGCTCCTCCAATCTCCACTGTTGCGCCTTTTGATACAGCATCTTGAACGTGTGATTGGACTTTGGCAACCGCAGAGTGGTTCACTAATGGACCTTGAGTGCTTAACAAGTCCAGCCCTAGGCCGATTTTGAGTGCTGCCACCTTCTGTACAAGCTTCTGGGTGAATTCTCTGACCACTGTGTTTTGGACAAGGATTCGATTGGCGCTGGGAAGCCATGGTCAGTAAAACGAACAGCCAGGGGTTCCCAAAAAGCACTTACCAGATGCAAGTCTGTCCTGAGCCACGAAATTTGGAGAACATCGCACCATCAACAGCAGCATCAATGTCTGCATCATCGAAGACGATAAATGGTGCATTGCCGCCAAGCTCAAGGCTGACCTTCTTCAAAGTGCCGGCTGCGAGCTTGGCTAGCATCTTTCCGACGCCAGTTGAGCCCGTGAAGCTAATCTTACTGACCAGCGGGTTTGTTACTAACTCTGTTGCTGCTTGTCGGTTCTTTGTTGGACAGACTTGAATAACTGCCGGGGGAAATCCAGCTTCGAGAGCGAGCTTGGTCAATGCGAGGCATGTGAAAGGCGTTTCACTTGGTGGCTTAATCACAACAGAACAGCCAACAGCCAAAGCTGGTGCAATCTTACGTGTGATCATGGCCGCGGGGAAGTTCCAAGGTGTGATGATTCCGCAGACGCCAACAGGCTCCTTGATAGTCCAGATATTTGTGTTGGCCTGTTGCGATGGGATTGTTGTTCCATATACTCGAGGCGCTTCTTCGGCAAACCATGATACGAAAGATGCTGCGAAGATGACCTCTCCAACCGACTCTGAAATAGTCTTCCCATTTTCAAGACTGAGAATTGTGGCCACTATCAACCAGATTAGTGATACGCAGCCGAATGTTTTTGGTGGTCATTTACAAATGTCTTTGTTGGAAATTATCAACTCGAACCACCGGCGCAGAATGTTACCTCTGGCTTGAGCGGTCGAGCTTCGAAAATAAATCTTCTGGGCATCATGGGCGGTTTGAATTGCGTGCCGGAAATCTTCGAGATCGCAACTTGAAACGTGACCGAGGATCTTCTCAGTTGCGGGCTCAATAACCTCGAATGTGTCCTTCTTCTCGACCCATTGGCCATTGATAAATGCGGAGCCGGTGAAGAGTGGCTCGCTCTTGAGCTATTGAAGAGGAGACATAGGTCAGTTTAATATTGCCAGATGAGCAAAGTAACATACCCTGTCGATGGCTTCATCAACTAGATTAGTGTGGCTCATAGTGTCAGAGCCAAGAAAAGGAGAAAACTTTTAATGCTATCTCGTTCGTGGTGGAGATCTTTGGCGCGTAAAGTCTTCTGAACGCTTCAGTACGCCAGGCAGGTCTTTATATTGAGGACTACACATGGTGACGCCCTGCCCAACGTGGATCCAACACGTGGATCCAACCTGCGACATTGTAGCTTACGTTTGGTAAGACATTTGAAAGAAAAGTGAAAATTCCTCTCCACCCCTCAGGGAAGTTTGTCAGTTTTCGCCTGAAAAAAAAATTGAAAAAAATGCCACTGTCCTCAGGAGACTATAGATTAGTGATTACTGCGTGTCAATCGTTGCTTAGAGGAATAATTTGTGGAAAGAGTTTCCGTCGGCACTAGACAAGGGTAGCGTCTCTTCGTCGTGGATTTCTCATCCAGTTTAGGACAAAATTCATATGGCTTACTTTGTCGGACTGGGATACCCGCAACCAAAAATCTCCGCATCGCCATAATCTCGTTGTGAACTGCCAGCGCTTTAATCAATTGACCATTGATGACATAAATGGAAGTTCATGAATCGCACTGAGATAGCATAAGGATATAGTCATCGTAACTATAATTTGCATCTATATGTGTTGCTAGTTTGGTACGCATACCACTGACTTTCCCTGGGTAAGAATTGTGAATCTTTCACCAACGAGGAATGAAAGCAGAGGCTATTTGAGCCGCCAATATTGACGTAATTGACGATCATGGCGGACGACGAATCTCGTGGGAATGGGTACCTTGCATTTTACCGTGCTGGAGACGAGGAGACTCATCCAGACGGCAAACCAATGTTGAATCGATATTCAAGGCTCTTAACCAAGGGTCATGATTTTCCAGGAGCCAAGGTATGCTGGACCATTTTGCAACTACCAGTGGCGCTTGCTGATGATAGGTTGATCAGGCCATGCTCTATGCTGCTGGGGTGCCGGACAAAGAGCACATGAATACTGCACCACATATTGGCATTGCCAGCGTATGGTGGGAAGGCAACCCGTGTAATATGACTCTATTAGATATGGGAAAAGAAGTGAAAAGGGCTGTGACCGAAAAAGGATTCCTGGGCTGGCAGTATAACACGATCGGGGTCAGCGATGCCATCACAATGGGTCACCCGGGTAAGAGGTCACGCAGTGTACCAAGAATCCAATTGCAATTAGCTAAACTCGCTCACAGGCATGCGGTTTTCACTTCAATCACGAGAGATCATTGCTGACTCCATTGAGACTGTTACATGCGCCCAGTGTCACGACGCTTGTATTGCTATTCCTGGATGCGACAAGAACATGCCAGGATCTATCATCGGAATGACAAGACACAACCGGCCATCCATCATGATATTTGGTGGGACAATTGCCAAGGGCTACTCGAAAACATTGCGCAAGTCGGTTAACATCAGTACGTGTTTTGAAGCCTTTGGAGCTTATCATTACGGTACCCTGAAGCAGCCCGAAGACGGTGGAGACACATCTAAGTCCAAGGAAGACATTATTGAGGATTTAGAAGCGCATGCCTGTCCAGGCGCAGGAGCCTGTGGTGGAATGTATACTGCAAATACCATGGCTACTGCGATTGAGTCTATGGGGTTTACTTTACCTGGGTCAAGCTCAACGCCTGCAGCATCTCCAGCTAAGATGCGAGAATGCACTAGAGCTGCTGACGCAATCAAAGTTTGCTTGGAGAAAAACATCACACCACAACAGCTGCTGACTCGTCGATCTTTCGAAAATGCTCTCGTAATGACCATGGCATTAGGTGGGAGTACAAATGCTGTCTTGCACTTGTTAGCAATGGCCGTAACTGCGGATGTGCAGTTGAGCTTAGATGACTTTCAGCGAGTATCAAACAAGATTCCATTCATTGCTGACCTCGCCCCGAGCGGCAAGTATTTGATGGCTGATTTGTACGAGATCGGTGGGGTTCCAAGCGTGCACAAGTTGTTGATTGCAGCAGGGCTCCTGGATGGGGACATTCCTACCGTGACTGGAAAGACTCTCGCAGAGAACGTCCAGGATTGGCCCTCTCTCCCACCTGATCAGGTCATTATTCGACCTCTCAGCTCACCCATCAAGACAAGCGGTCACTTGCAAATATTGAAGGGCAACTTGGCACCTCAAGGAGCTGTAGCAAAGATTACCGGTAAAGAGGGGTTATCATTTACAGGCAAAGCAAGATGTTTCAATAAGGAGCGATACTTGAACCGTGCGCTGGAAAGAGGGGAAATTCCACGCAATGAGAACTTGGTGCTGATTGTCAGATATGAGGGCCCGAAAGGTGGCCCGGGTATGCCTGAGCAATTGAAAGCGTCCGGCGCCATCAAAGGAGCCGAGCTCTCGAATATTGCTCTCGTCACTGATGGAAGATACAGCGGTGCTTCTCACGGATTTATTGTCGGTCACGTCTGCCCGGAAGCTGCTGCCGGAGGTCCAATCGCACTCGTCGAAGATGGCGATGTCATCACCATTGACGCAGTTCACAATACTATTAGCGTTGCTGTGAGTGACGAGGAGTTGGCTGAGAGAAGAAAGAGCTGGAAGCCACCAAAGACCCTGGTCACTCGGGGCACACTGGCAAAATATGCTGCCCTTGTCGGAGATGCGAGCCATGGAGCGGTTACAGATCTATTTTAGATAGTAATTACGAAAAGTACAGGTTATTCTTTAACAAAATTTGCGTGAATTTTTTCTTGCAGACATTGAAAATTACACTATTTTACATCATACTGATAATGAGGGTTGACTGCCATCCAGTGCAGTAGCCTGTGAGAATAAATGTGTTATATTGAATTTGAGATTACTTCAATCCTCCACTTAGTAGTATGCTCTGGCCTGTCATGTACCCGGTCTTACATAGCATCGTGACCACATTGGCAACTTCTTCCGGCGTGCCGAGTCGTCCAACAGGAATATTTCGTACATCGCCTGGTGTGCCCTCGAGAAATTGAGCATCAGGGACCATGCGGGTACTCCCAATCATAGCGGGTGCAATGTCATTAACAGTGATGCCATCTACAGCGAGTTTGAGAGCCAAGTTTTTGACCATGCCCATCAGTCCAGCTTTAGATGCTGCATAGTGACAACCATTTATGCCTCCTCCGTATCCTGATATACTGCCCATCATAATGATTCGCCCCCAGCCTTTCTCTTGCATGTGTGGTACAGCTAGCTTGCACAAAATGAATGATGCTGTCAAGTTGACGCGAATGGTATACTCCCATTCATCTAGGCTGATATCTTCCAGTTTTGGAATGCGTTTGCCATGACCTGCATTCGAGAGTAAGATATCAGGCAGCTGGCCATGTTCAATCTTGATTTCGTCGAAAAGTTGAACAATTTGCTCAGAGGCAGCCATGTCAACCTGATGGGCGGAAACACTTGGTCGGCCAAATCGCTCCGGCAATTCCATCTTGCTCAACTCATCGATGAGACGGTCGACATCGCTTTTCGACGATGAATAGGTCAGAGCAAGGTGAATACCCTGCCTATACAAATCCTCGGCACAAGCTTTGCCGATTCTAAAATAATACAAATGATATTAGCAATCACTACCGCGCAGAGTCTAGGTTAGCCCTGATTGGTAAACCTACCCACCAGATGCCCCCGTAATCAAGGCCAGTTTGCCTTGCAGCTCATCGATTAAAGTCATTTTAGGATACGAATAAGTCGAAGAGAGAGTATACAGACCAAAGCAGCACAGAGCAACCTTTCACATCGCAGTTGATGCGAATTCAGCGACGTCAAGAACGTGCCCGTATCATATGTTACATGTGTGAGAGAGGGGCAACATTGGTACTAAGAATGGTCGAGCGTGTTAGCCTATATTAGTTCGGACGCCGCTGTGGATCATCCTCGTCCCGTACCACAACTGTCCAATTGGGCAATTGAGGACGAATTGTTTTCTGTCCCCACTTCACGAAAAAAGAGAAAGTGATTGCGAAGCATCGAAATCACGGCATTTTCGAAGCATTGATTAGGGAAGCTGAGGTCCAGATTAGAGTCGTACACTAACAGTATGAATGCGTAAATTAAGGTGAAACCATAAATGAACCTGCCGTAACCGATGGCGAGCCCATAATTTTCTTCTTTGTGAGGTCTCCGTTCTTTAGCTAAGCATTATTAGATAAATGTTTTGAATTGTCATAAAGAACAGCACTATTAAGGTCCTCATTACACTATCGGGCTTTACTATTTTGGCTCCTGTGAAGTTTCCATCAAGCGAGACAGATACAGTTCAAATATGGCGACAGAGTCGATGCAAGCTGTCGTCTTCAAGGGGAAGTTGCAGGTGAAGGTAGAGCAGCGTACGATTCCCAAAATAAAAGACGCCGAAGACATCATCGTCAAGGTCGGATACACGGCACTTTGCGGCAGGTAATTGTTCTCCTCTGACTTCAAGTGTTCAACTTCGGCTAATTGCGATTATGTGTGATATACAGCGAGCTCCATGTATTCCGTGGAGACCTTCCTATAGGAACTGCCGACTTTATTATGGGCCATGAGTTTACGGGGGAAGTTGTGGAAATTGGGTCTGCGGTGACTGCTTTCAAGCCAGGTGATAAAGTCATTACTCCATTCACAATAAGCTGCGGCAAGTGCTTCTACTGCAAGCAGGGCTACTCATCGCGGTGTGAAAAGAATCTTCTTTTTGGCTCGGCCTTGCTAGATGGTGGTCAAGCCCAGTATTGCCGCGTTCCACTAGCCGATGGATGTGTTGTCAAGGCGTCTTCTACCATCCGAGAGAACTTGTTGATCTTGATGGCCGATATCTACCCGACTGGATATTTCGCAGCCTACAATGCTTTCCGTGGCATACAGGAAGAAATTATTCGCCAAAGTTTGGTGCTGGTAGTTGGCTGTGGTCCGGTCGGACTGTGCGCTCTGACCGCTGCACTTGACTATAAACCGAAGAATATTATCGCCATCGATAGCATTGAGTCGCGGTTGGAACAGGCCAGAAAGCTCGGTGCTGAGCCACGGAACTACCGCACAGATATGGACGGTCTCCGAAAACGTGTCATGGAGTTGACAGACGGGCGAGGAGCAGACATTGCGATTGAAGTTGTGGGACACAGTGATGCCCTCGGGATGTGCTTCGATCTCCTCCGGCCTTGGGGTAAGATATCGAGCGTAGGCGTTCATGTGGGCCCTATTCCATGGACTGGGAACCAGGCATTCCACAAGAATCTCAGCATTGATATGGGCCGATGCCCAGTAAGAAGTAAGTCATACCTGTGACCCCATTCCAAATCCTTGCAATTAACTCACGCATGCGCTTCTTTCACAGGTCTGTTCCCCCAGGCGCTTGAAAGCCTAGAACGCCATCAGGATCACCTAGAGTTCGTAATGTTCTTCTGACACATGCACGCATTCACAACTAACCATCCCAGATTCATGGTGAATAATATAAAGCCACTTTCCGAAGCGGTAAAATGGTATGATGAATTCAATAATATGAGAGTACAGAAGGTTATATTCGATGCAAGCAAGTAAGCTTCGCTTGCGTTTTATCATAGTTTAGACTGTCGCTCAGGTTAACTATGGCGTTGACTGGGCCGCATCTAACTCTGGAGGGGGAGGTGGGGGACTGCATTGTAGATTTTAGTATAAATTAGCTGATGGGGAATAGACATGAGCGAGCAAAAGACACACATGATGCATAATGTTATCGTTGAGTACAGCGTGATGGCACTTATATTTATTCCAAAAAAAATTGTATCCTATGCTTCGCCTCCAGAGTACGTTCGACACCAACGTCAGGGAAATCCTTAAGACGCTGTCAGCAAGATTTATTTATCGGAACCAAACGTCAATTGGACCATCAACATATACTGTTTATATTTCATAATACATTTTCTACTTCTCTCTTTATTCAGTAGACTTGTTCGTCTTCATATTTCAAGCTTTTATCTAGGCCCAAGTATCTAGCGAGTGACATATTTGAGCGAAATAGATGCCTTCGGCTGGACATAGATTTGAGATGTACTGCCAAGCAAACGCAAGGAGGGGTATAGATCCATAATGCTCATCAAAGCATCCACTAAACAGCGAATATAGTAGACAGCCGCTATATGGCCTGTAAGACTGCGCTTGGATATTTGAATTTCTCAATCAAAACCCTCCACCAGCAATACCCCCATAGAGAGCTTGGTCGTACCCAAACTGGGAGAAGCAACCACAAAACACCATGGCGATTGGATGCGCAGACGACGGCAGTGTCAGCCACTCATACCAGTTATGATTTCGAATTTACACGAGATTCTGATTCGGAAGAGGTGATATTTGTATAAGAGTACTATTTGAAACGAATTCAAGGACAGCCTGTCAAGTCTTTTGTATGACAGGCTTATTCATCACATAATTGCATCATATAGTTGTTCCAAAACTCTCATTTATAGGCTTCGCCATTACTATATCAGAAGATTAAATGATAGAAAGACTTCAGGTAATCAGCCACAGTCCTTTTCTCTTGCCTTTCTTGGACAGCTCCTCCACTGTTCCATCCATCTCGCATGCCGGCATAGACGTCAATATCCTTAATTTTGACATACAAAGGTCTGTGGTCAGGGTACATGAACCAGCTGTAAATTTTCCAGAAGAGGTACAGAGCCAAAATGACTGGAACAGCCAGGCACGCATTGAAAAATGTTTTCGCATCAGGGTCCGCTCCACTCGGAGGCTTTCTCTTCATTAGCGGGTCTCGTGGATGATCAGATGAGGGAGGGGATTAAACATACAAATAGAGCAGTATATATTTGTGCGCAAAGACAGATGAAGTTTAATAATGCCCCGACGTAACTTCCCCAAATTCCAAAAGTTGCTTGATGAGGTAGCTCATCTGGGCTGTGGCCATTGTGCTTCCAGGCACTTCGAAAGCGAATGTGTGCAACACATATGCTACCATAAATGAAATACCAGGAGACTCCTGTGAGTGCCAATAGCCAGGAGAAAAGAACCTCACCACTAGACGTTTTCTCGTTAATGAAGGCGAGCAAGCCAAAAAGAATTTGCAAGACAATGGTGACAAGCGGCCTTCCCTTGCTGTCGATGTAGCCGAAAGACTTGGGCATCATTTTATACATGGCCATAGCCTGGAAGGTGCGTGTCGATGCATACATGGCCGAATTTGCCACGCTGAGAACCGATATAGTGATGACAACATTGAATACTGTAGGGAGAACCTTGATCCCTGCCAGTTCAATGGCCAGGACAAAAGGCGATGCCTTGGTATTTGCGCCACTAGAGCCGAGGAGAACATTACTGTCACTGGGAACAATAAGACCTAGAATGAAGAGATTCACCACATAAAAGAAGGCAACACGGAAGAAGACCTGCCTTGCTGCTCTCGGGATTTGCTTTCGCGGATCGGCCGTTTCAGCGGCAGCGAGACCTGTCATCTCTGTACCACCAAAGGCAAATGAAGCGGTGACAAAGACTGAACAAAAGCCTTTGAAGCCGTTGCGGAAAGCGCCAGGATCGTGCCAGTACTTAGCCCCGATGTAGCCGCGATCGTCGGTCGGCACTCCTCCACAGTCAACTAAAGGCAAAGCTAATGTCAGCATTCTGTCGGTCCTGAACTAGCTCCAAAGCCTTTATGTTTCAACAGATACTTACTGATAATTCCGAGGATAATAAAACCCATGCAGGCTACCATTTTGATCATGCTCAGAACAAACTCAGCTGCAAAGTGTCAGTTTGATTGCTATATACCCACTCTCAATATTGGATTGACTAACCTTCACCGTATCCGCGAACTCCGAATATTTGAATGAGAGACAAAGTAACAAGGAAAACAGCAATCCAGACTCCAATATTAATATCATCTCTCCAGAATTGGATAGTGATTCCGGCCGCCGTAATCTCAAATGGGAGAAGACAGAGCCATTGGAAGGCATACTCTGCTCCTATTGCAAAACCCCTTTTAGTTCAAATAAGCCTCTCTTGCACCAAAACTATGACATAATGACTGTCCACGTACCATGAAGGATCGATGAATCGAACGATATATGTGTAAAATGAACCGTTTACAGGATAGAGAACAGCCAACTCGGTCAAAGCCTGCATCATGAGATATATCATGATGCCAAGGACCATGAAAGAAATCAGCTTCATGCGACTCAGTTAGCAGTTTATATAACATCGTGTTATTTGCACATCAAACTTACCAGAGATGCAGGTCCTCCGGTCGACAAGGCACCTCCTGCTCCTACAAACAGACCAGCTCCGATAGCACCACCTGAGGCCCGTTATTTGTGTCAGTAAAAGATTCCTTGACTCCAATTCATGCTGTTGAAAACTTCTTCACGTACCAATAGCAATCATTTGTACATGACGGCCTTTCAGATGCCTCTTGAGTTGTTCAGGCTGTTCTGCATAGCTGCTCTGCTGTCCTCGTATAGATGCCTCAGATTGGTGCGTATCTAAAGCTGTCTCCTTTGTCTGAGAAACGTCAGACGATGCCGGAGGAGCGAGACCATCTTCAGCCTCCGTTTGGGACTTAGTCATGTCGCGAGTCATGGTCGATAGGCCGTCGAAGATGAGTGGGATTCACAATGTAGTGGAAATAAAAAGCGTCTTTTTTAAGAAAGAGAAATTAATCATCTATCTCTGGGGAAGTTGTGCACGCTGCATTTATGGGCTTTCTGCCATTTACAGTGGCGCATCAAAAAGTTGAGATTCATTATCAAAATCCGGGGTTGGTATTAGATAGGAGACTCATCGCGAGCCCCTGATAATCTGGGGTAGACATTTTGCAATGATTGTAAGACGCAAAGGTTAGAACAAAGACAGGGTTCCTATGATCAATGGCGCACTTAGACTTTCGCTAGGGTATTGTAGAGAAAATCAGATATCGTCGTCGCCTGCCGCCAATGCCCTGGGCCCACATCGGTGCTCCCATATCAAAGAGCTAGTCGTTCATTCAAAGATGGTTAGCCTGGTAGGTCTAGAATGGCGGAAAGGTTCAGAGAGTGGAGTACATACACTAACGCTTCGTCGTGGCTCTCCACCTCGGGAAGTTCGCGTAAGCCTCACAGCTTAGCCCGTATGTTGCGACCACTGCGACAGAGACCAACTCAAATGCCTCTCAATGAAAAGTTGGCATTTGGCCTTGGCTCTGCTGTGTAACCATAGCTGCAGCTGCAGTCTTACCTATAAACTTGACGTCAGACATTAGAGAATATCTCTGGGTCAAGGTGACTCATAGAGAGCTCTCCAAACCAGATTCTTTCATCTCTCTATAATAACTTCAGTCAGTCTGCTCGAGCACTGCTCGTGAATCACTCCCGTTTTAGACCGCTAAACAAAACTTCAAAGATTATTGAGCAAGGCCAATCTTCAACATGGCTTCATTCGATCTCACGTCGTATCAGGCGTTATCTTTTGATATCTACGCAACCCTAATTGACTGGGAAGCGGGTATCTTCAATAAACTGGTGCCATTGCTCGGCAAGATCCCCAAGGATCATGAGCTGTGGAACAAAAGCCTTGAGGAAGTTAAAAGTCACCTAATCATGCGTTATTCCGTCAACGAGCATGAGCTAGAGATGCGACAACCGCGCGAGAAATACTCTGCCATCCTAGCAATGGTCTACGAGACACTCGCTAGCGAGCTTGGCGTATCAGCCACAAAAGAGGAGGCTAAGGCTTTTGGTGGCGCCATTGGAACGTGGCCGGCGTTCCCGGACACAGTTGAAGCCATGAGAACACTCGGAAAGTACTACAAACTAGTTGCGCTGAGTAATGTCGACAAGACATCCTTTTCAAATACACTCTCTGGGCCTCTAAAGGGAGTTCATTTCGATGGTATATATGTCGCTGAGGAAATTGGTTCATACAAGCCTGACCCGAAGACCTTTGCTTATCTTGTTGACCATATTAAACAAGATTTCGGCATCGACCGAGACGGCATATGCCATACAGCGCAAAGTCTAACGTTTGATCACATTCCAACAGCCACTCTGGGCTTCCGACCTGGTGTTTGGATTTCTCGTGGAGGAGGAAATATGGGGATGGGAGACCTTGATGCTGTGAAAGATAAAGTGAACCTCGCAGCTGTATATGAGACACTAGGTGACATGGCTGTCGCCGTGGAAAAGGCTTTCCAAATATAATAGAGCTAAGCAAGATTGGTCGAAAACTTCTATCTCATCAACCATTGCGAATTATATTATATTATCGATTAACTCAATAGCAAAATATACAATCTTGTTCATGATCATTTTTTGAATCTGCCGTAGAAACATATCATGTCTCGGTTGTTGACTATCCTCCATGTTATAACTGTTATCAAAGTAGTAAGAGATCAAGCCCAAGATATTGCTGAACTTCTCTCCAATCGATTGGCGTTTCACTTTGACTGATTCCCCTCTTTGTTGCCTTATGAGACCTTTTCTCCCATACAGCACGGATGACCTGCTCTACTGTTCGGCGATTCTGAATTCCAAGCTTGTTAGATATATCCAACCATTGTTCAACAATCTGTTGATGGTCTATTTCGTACGCTTCGACCGCTGCAATGAAAACTGGCCACATGGATACCGCCGCTCCACGTAATCTGAGGAAAGAGAGCGTATCTTGTAAAACGGCTGAGACGTATTTTATGACACCCTGCGGCGGAACATTGCAGATAATGCGGAAGAAGTAGATGATAGCCGCATTCCGAAACAGACGTAAATGTAATCGATAGAGATACTCTGCTTGGTCCTTTTTAGAGGTAGATTCCCAGCTCGCCTCGAAGTCCAAATCTTCCATATTGTCGTCCTCTGATGGCAGCGTTAGTTCGGCCATGTACGCCTGAATCAGCTCGCCCAAATTCTCAGGAACGTCCCCCGAAGCTATCCGCTCGGACAACAGCCGAATCTCAGAAATTACTTGCAGGACTCGACCAGAAGATCCTATGGTGAAGCCAAACTCGTCTCGCGAAGAAACACTCTCTAACAAGGTATCAGTCAGAGAAGACCGATCTCTTTTGTTAATGTTGGATGTTTGTGCAATCTCAAACGATAGCGAAAGGCTCTGAGAGATGACCCAAGACTGTGATGATTGCGTCCAAGGCCGCTGCCGCACAAATTTGGTCACAATGCCTCCCGCACCACTGAAATGGTCGCGCCAGGGTAGTGTCTGTCGCGCATAGGCCTACAATTAATCAATACTATTAGTAGATATCATGCGTCCAAGATGTTGCCACCACTTACCCCTGTCATAACCAGGGTATAGAGTGTCGCCATGCAAGCATTGTACTCTTCCTGCGTTGAAGAGCCCAAGCACTGGCATAGATGACGCAGAGAAGATCCATAATGCTCAAGCGCTTGAGCCGTTTTCTTTTGACCGTCATCGTTCGCAGGCCCATATAAATTTGCAAGATTGAATGCTGCTTGCGCTAACATCGCATGATAAAGAGCTCGAGACGCCGGCGACATATCTTGCAGGGCTGTGGATGGATAGACTGTCTTCCATGGGTTTTCCGTGTTATCAACTGGAACCATAAGCGGTGCCACCCAAGTCATATAATGGTAAAAGACTGTAGCATCGTCCAAGTTTGATGGCGAAGCTTGCGGCATGGATGATAATGAGCGCGGTATTTGACGTTCACTAGGTGAAGTGGCGGTGCGATTCATCATATCTAATGTTGTAATATACAAACTCGTGGGCTCTTCACCACTGTTTGTGTCAAAGCTCAAGAAAGAGCTCACTGCGTCCAATAATGCGGGTGAACCAAGGCCAATCGGCGGGTTTCGTTCGAGGTCCGTGGCGTCAGAAAGGCCTTGCAGGTATACTAGTTCTTCAGTTGGAAATCCGTCAAGATAGGCCCTGCCATCTAAGGCGGTTGGATCTAACTGCTCCAATGATTCCGTATCTTCATGAATGTCCCTCTCGTCAACAGAGTTATGAAACTGGATCGAGTCTCTATCTCCGCATGAGAGGTCTTCAGGGCACGCGCAACTATTGGAAGCAGCAAACACTTTAAATGGATTCGCTTCATGTTCATCTGTCTGCTTGGAATTGTCGTGGATATATCCTTCGATCAGTCGCTGTAGCTGCTCATCGTCGAGTACTGGCCATCCACTCCAGGTATGAGCTGAGTCTATAGACCGCCGGGACAATGGCGGATATTTCCCTGTGACAGAATCGACCCAGACCAGTTCGATCCTGTATCCCTCGCATTCTACGCTGTGCTTTCGACAAGGCGTACAACCTGGCACAACACCGTCGCACCTAACTCGTCGCCGGCGGCAAGTCCAGCAGGCTGAGAACGATCTCCTCACGCGTTTACGGGGAGCCGACATCGCGAAGTTACACCAGCAAGAAAGTGTTCTGTGATATTATCACCTCGTATTTTCTATCATCGTCAAAACGAAATGTTGTAAAGTATGAGAAGAAAGCAAAAGAAAGTATGGGGGAACCAACCGGGAGAATAACACGCGAGCTACAGACGACCATTTCCCCACACTAATATTGAAGCTACAGTATACCTTGAGGGCGCTAGCTACTAGATTTATGGGCCTGACTTGTCTAGGAAAGCCAAGGATTTCCTTAGATAAAAGCCACGAAATCTCAACTCTTTCCGCGAATCATTACGAGCTTCGAGCGCCAACATGCACTGATTGCAGTCAATCTTGATATTGTATTTTATTTCACTACGATATCATAGTAGGAGAAATGCTCCATTTCGCAATGCTACTACTAAGTGTGAAAATCACGAAAGGATGCTATTTGGATAAACTTTCTAGACTAAGTCTTTCGAGTGTATAGTAATAAAGGACTGAAATGCGGAGACAAACTCTGATATGTGGGCCTCTGTGAGCTCCAGACTCAGTGCAATGTAACCTCTGGTGGCAATGTAAATATTATTCTCCAGCATATGATGGAAGAATAGAGCGTTCCAAAGCCTGGAGTCAGTACCGGAGAATCGCACGTTAATAATGCTGCCGTACCCTGTCACGAACATTTTTGGAAGCTCCCCACCTAGTCCTCCACTTGATCTGAACAATTTTGTCGGGCCTTCGAATGAGTCCATCTCAAGGATATCTTGGGAACTCTCAGTTGCAAACTTGGGGCAAACTCCTGTCTCGACCAAATTTGTCATGAGGATTTGTCTCAGGCTGTTTCCGAGCGCATTGAGTGCGTTGACTTGTTGTTCATTATATATCCCCAATCCGACAATGCCAGCTGTCATGCTCAGAACATTATTATTGAACGTACCAGCATGTGCCATTGGACCATTATCTGGATTGAAAAGCTCCATTATGTCTCTTCGACCACCAAAGGCACCAAACGTCATCCCTCCTGCTACGTATTTTCCCAGTGTCACCAAGTCGGCTCTCAGCCCCGTAGTGGCTAGGAATCCATGCGGACCGAGCCGAGATGTCATAACCTCGTCGACAATGAAGATTGCCCCGAGCTTATCTGCGATGTCCCGCAAATAGCTGAGAAACTCACGAGAGGCTGGACGACAGCCTCCCGATCCTTGGACTGGCTCAATAAGAATTGCAGCAAGACTCTGCGGTGGAAGGTTGTCCACAATCTTCTTTGTTTCCGCCATGTTATTATACGGGGCTAAGACCCAATCGTGCGGCAAGGTCGCGGTCATTGTATTCAATGGCTCTTTTGGGAAGATAAGCGTCGCGCCGTGGTAGCCACCGGTAAAAACCAGGACCTTCTTGCGCCTTGTCATCTGCGTTGCGACGGCAATGGCCATGGTATTGGCTTCGGTTCCAGAGTTGGTGAATCGTACTAGATCAATTCCACCTTCGCCAAATCTCTGCACCACCTTGGCGGCCAGAATCTTTTCATTCTGATTATGGCCCCCATAATTCCAACCGGTTGTGAGAGCTTTTAAAATCGCCTCTCGAATCTGCGAATTGGAGTGGCCGTAGATTCCCGCACTATATTCGTTCAAGAAGTCGGTGTACACTTGTCCATCAATCGACTGCAAATGTGCCCCGTCACCTAACGTAAACACAAGCGGAAACGGCTGAGAGTATATGACAGTTCTGGTATTGCCACCGGGCAAATGCTCGCTTGATGTGATGTGTAGTTGCTTAGACTTGGGGTTGCGATCTTCATATCTAACATGGGCTTTGGCCAATGCAGCAGAAATGGAATATTTGACTTCAATGAGGGCCATGGTGCTCTATTGTTTGCTGAACTGCGTGTGTGGTTCAGATAGATAGTTTTTGAAACCAAAAATGACATGAATCCATTGGAGATAATTTCCTCTAGATCTCGGCGTACAACATCTTATCTCCATTGTGTCTGACTGCCAAAATCGAATGTGGGGCTCTTTTAGAATGAAGGATTGCAAACCAATCGTCTGTAATTACCTATTTCGGCTATGTGGACCTGGGTAATCCATAACGAGGCCGCCTATTAGCGTAATCGGAATGGGCCATTTCTACCGAAACGCATAAGCCTCAGTCATCATGATTCAATATGGTTTAGTCCATGCAGCTGTCGTCCTGAGTTGCCCGATTGTCATGGAAAGCGTGGCTATTCTACCTATCCTACTCCATAAATGGTAAACAGTTAAAGAATGTTTCTATAACAGTGGCACATTATATCAACGCATTAAAGGATCCACCTAGTCTAACTAAAACGAAATATCTTTAGAGGCCAGCAGTATTATAAATTATTAGCTTGATATATAAGTTTATCATACATCGGTGCCGTTCTGCCTAATTATACTCTTCAATATAGGGTAGATCTTAAAGTAACAATTTAGAAATGGATTTATATTAATGAAGAAGATAAAGCACTCTGTGATTGTCTGGTTCATACATTTTAAATTACTGTAATACTGAGTCACAAGCCGGTTCGCAAAACTTGGAACCGGAGAAACAAAGCGAAAGCGAGAGAAATAACGAAGGAAGAGATTCAGAACAAGATATTTAGTTTCAAACAATAACAGTCAAATTTGCACTAAATTAATTCGGATATACGTGAAGAATACCTTAAGGTTTCACTAACACGCTAATACCAAAACAGGCAGCAAGTCTTGTATTAACTAGTAAATTATCCTTTTCTTTCCTCACATAAAGAATATCTGTCAAGTTACTCACGTGTGCCAATGTGGCCAACTGCAAGCAGTTAGCCAGAGCTATTAAGTTATATCTAGCATTTAGATTATTATCGTTTACCACACAGATTTAGTATGCACTTTAAACATCAGCTATAAATGGACCAAGACATATCTATAGACTCTAATGCAAATGAGAATGAAATTTGCTCATATTACTACTTTTTAAAACTAGTGTGTTATATAACAAAAAATAACATAATGCTTTGACTGCGCCGTGATTTTATGTTGCCACTGATCTCTAGCCTTGTGCATTGTAGACGAAAACAATTTGGTCAACGTGATACCAATAGCCCCAGGCTAACTTTCTCTTCAAAGAAGCTTACCTCCAAGGAATCGTAACACCTTTCTCATGCGACTCTCTTGCAAGCTCAATGATTCTAATCGCATCCCTTGATTCCGTAGCTTTAACAGCAATCTCCGCCCTGCCATTGATAGCATCCGCCACATTTTCGTACAGTCCCAACCAGCGACCGGTGACAGTGGGATATTGGCCCGTGTATTTGTTCGTCTCTGGGTCAAATTTCTGAACACTGGCGTCGAACTCCTTGTATGTTGTTAGTACGCCCTGCATAGAGTCCGGCTCTTGGCCAAAGCCTGGGTTAAGAGGTTTGAGGCCCTGTTCGAGTTGCTCCTCCTGGGGACATGTGCTACGTTGCTGCCACTGTTCTGAGATCAGTACTGGGTCAAATGTCTCTTTATGTAAGGAACTAACCTTGACAAAAGAGCCTTCGGTTCCTCTGACTAGGAGCTTTAGCTGTTGTGCTAGCGGGGTTATGACACAAGTCTTGACAGTGACCAGCAAGTCTTTTTTCTCCCCATCGTATTGAAGAATGACGGTAAACGCATCTTCAACTTCGCTCTCAATACCACGCTGGGTGCGGAAGAAAGCAGTTACCGATTTGGGACGCCCAAATAGTACAACAGCTTGATCGAGACTATGTGTTCCTATGCTTTTGTTAGGAACATTCGGATTGCCTTTCCAGTTCTAGGATTTAATTACCAAGGCCAAAAGCGAGACCTTCACCAGGTGTATATTTCGTTGCAGTCATCGTCTTTAGCCATTCAGGCGACTCGAAATCATAATGCAGTTCAGCCTCCATAATTTTGCCCAACGCATTTTGAGATAATAAATTTCTCAAGGTTTGGAAATGACCATCCTAAATAATACCATTAGCCAGATTGTTCATCACAAATTAATAGTGAAGCCAAATGTCTCACCCATCTTCGGTTTTGAAAACAAGTTAGGATCAGCTGCTTTTCTTTTGCAAGCTGAATTATATAGTCTGCTTCTTCTGCAGACCTTGCAAGTGGTTTGTCTACCAGAGCTACTCTTTTTCTTTTAGCTTGATTTTAGGTTGAACGCCTATATTATAGCTGACACATACCGTGTTTCCCCGCTAATAGAGCTTTCTTTGCAAATAGCGCATGTGTGTCTACATGCGTCGCAACGACAACAAATGCAATCTCACGATCAGCGAAGAACTCATCCGCCGTCTGATAATGCTTCACAGTTGGATAATCAACGGTGCAATGAGAACCAGCCGGCGATGATGATGGGTCCGCTGGAGCTTCGTGCCTTTGCAAGATAGCAACCACTTCATAGTCCGGAATTGCGGTGATGAAAGGCAGATGGAATTTCTTGGCTGCGGAGCCGTAACCCACGACGCCGACTTTTATTCGAGCCATCTAGATAAGACAATTTTACAGTTGATGATAAATCGTTAAAAAAACTTAATCGCACGGTTCAACCAGAGTTTTTTGAAGTACGAGTGCGGGCGAATTACAATACTACAGGCTGGGCAGCGTGCTAGGGGTTTTATAGTGGCGAATGGTGGGTTCAGACGGAGTGTCAGCTGATGAGCTGCGACTTAAACACTACACTAACTTTACGTTAGTATAACTGTTTTTAACTCATAAATAAACTTAAAGACAATTTTTATTCTTAAGAAGCCTTATCAATACGATTGTTGGGGTTTGGAGTCAATTTGGAATATCCTTTAATAAAATTATTCTAAAAAATGGTTTAAATGATATACTTGTTGAAGAACTCTAAATAAAGCGCAACTGCCTTGTTTTTAGTAAGCTTGGTGTTACTGTAGTGGAACTTTTATACGCTTGTCTTTTTATCCTTACTACCTTCTATATTCAATATCTGGAAAAAGACTAATACCTCTTTAGCAATAAGCAATAACTCTAGCTCCGGATATTTAAGAGTTATCCTATCAAACTGCATACATATAATTAGCCTATTTCCGTTACTGCTTTGATATATGAACTATTCTCTCTTTGGAAGGTCTTGTTGAGTTTGCCTAAGAGATTGGTGATTATGACTTGCCAACATAAACGGCAACCCACCCTTCTAAGCTTATATAAAACTTAGATTGTGTTCCCTAGCAACTTACCCAATCTATATGAGAGTAGATCCGAGCTTCTACTTTGATTTGATTTGAACAAGTAGGTCAAAAGATGCGGCTATTAGTGGTATTATGGAACAGCGTAGCCGTGGTGCTAGCAGCCTCGCTTCAAGCTATAGACAATGTCTCGAAAGTTGAGAAGGTTGAGCCATGCGCTGAAGTCAGTAGCTTATGGGCTGCTCAGATTGCAAGTACCGGTAAGTCTTTCAAGTACACCGAATGAAGATATCAAACTCTGCTGACACCGCCACGCTTGCTAGCCATACCGACTGTGGCCGCCTCTCTTGCCTATGCCTGCCTGAATACGATTCCCCTCCATAAAGACGCGGGCATCCAGTTGATTGATGCTTTGCAGCCATATCTAGAGTGGCAGTCGGACGCGGCCTACAAAGCAGACCCGCCTGCCGATTACTTCTACCCGCCTCACGACATCTTCAAGGCACTTGCGGACGTCAGGGCAGATCTCGTGGCGGATAAATATACCAACGAATATGAGTTCCAGGCGAATCTTTATGCTCGAGTCTTTGGTCCAGCGCACGATGGACACTTTGTCTTTTATCCAGATGCGCTAACTGTTGCGTTTGAGTGGACACGCACGAAGCCCATCGTGTCAATTAGCGAAAATGGACGGGATTTACCCGTGATCAAGCTCTATGGTGAGTTCCATGACTTCGGCTTTCCATGCGGTTGATATAAACCCTCTACATAACCTCGCCGACAATAGCTGATCCGGAAAAAGAGGATGTCGTCAGGAACTCAAAGACAGCGCCTGTAATCACAAAAATCAACGGGATCGAGGCATCGAAATTCGTTCTTGACACCATTGCAACGGCCTCTTTCAACCAGGATGGAGATGCCGCTTACAACTCCATGTTTTATTCGAAAGCCTTCACGGCGGCTACTGCGGGCACTGAAGGATACTTTACTGGCGGCGGCCGCACCCGATATATTTACCAGGGCCCAGAGACGACATTTACTTTCGACAATGGAACCAACGCAACCTTTGAGAATACTGCGTCGGTCAAGGCGAATATGACGGGCATTGTGGACGGCAAGTCCTATTTTGATACTCTTTGCGTTCTGAGTATCGATGGTCGGCGCAGTGCTGTACCTGCTACTAACGGCGCGAGAGCTCAGCCGGGCCAGAACCCCGGATACCCAGAGCCAGTTCTGGCGACTGATGACGGTATTGTGTCTGGATACTTCCTCGACGGTGACGGTTTCGACGATATCGCGGTCATCGCGCTCCTCAGCTTCGATCCCAGCTCCCCACACCAATTCCAGGCCGTTGTCCAGAACTTCTTTGCGGAAGCGGTAGCCGCCGGGAAATCGAAGCTCGTTATCGACTTCCAGGGCAACCCCGGAGGTTTCATAGGGCTAGGCTACGACTTTTACGGTCAACTCTTCCCCCAGGTCCGAGCGGATGGGTTCTCGCGGTGGAAGCTCGGCCCAGAGTTCGAGACTCTCGCCCATGTCTACAGTAACGTCTCCAGAAGCGTGAATCCCTTCACTGAAGCCGATTTTGAAAAGGTTAGTGCGTATTTGTCGCCAGAGAATTGGCGCTTCGACCTGGATTTGGCGGAGCGAGGCTTTACCAGCTTTGCGGACAAGTTTGGGCCAAGGATTTTCAAGGATACTAACTACACGGCTCTTATGCGGTGGAACTGGAGCGATCCTCTCATCTCGACGAACTTCACATTCGGATTCGGCCTCGAGATTTCAGGATATGGATCACGCACAAATCTCACTCAACCGTTTCTGCCAGAGAACATTGTCCTTCTTTATGACGGGTCCTGCAGCTCGACTTGCACCTTGGCATCCGAATTCCTCAGAATTAACGGAGGCGTCAAGTCTGTTGCTTTCGGTGGCCTGCCCAAGAACGGCCCGATCCAGGGAGTCGGCGGGGTGAAGGGTTCGCAAGTATACCAGCTCAGCGATATCTTCCAGCTCGCTGAACAGGGAATATTGTTTGGTCCGAATCCAGCGAATCTGAAGGTGTTACAGGACGTTTCGCCTCTACCGATCGCGCGGAGCACGGCGGGGTCAGTAAATGTGCGAGACCAGATCCTCCGATCGAACACGGACGATGGCCTTCCGGCGCAATTTGTCGTTGAACATGCCGACTGTCGGCTCTATTGGACAGCGTCCATGACCACGGATATCACCGATATCTGGAAGGCTGCTGCTAATGCAGCCTTTGACAATACCGAGTGTGTAAACGGTGGCATTGAGTACCGAAATCCGAAGGCTCTTGCCCGGCCTGTTGCGAACCCGAAGCTGCCTATGGATAGTAATTTCGACAAGACAGGGGATACACTACGCTTGTCAAGGCTATGGAATGCGAAGTTCCATCTCCGTACTACAGCCTAAAAGTCGGGATCCCAAGGAAGCTAAATGCTGTGTTTACTTATCATATATACGAAAACTTATTTAGTAAAGTTGTTATTATATGTATGCTATTGTTAATGTGTATACGGTGTCTGTTATTATGCCCTTTACAGTTTGCGTTTAGCTTATGCATGCAACCTAGGGTAATAAAGTGCTCCTTAGTTAGTATAACAAGCAAGCTTTTTAAGCTAATCTTTATTATCCAATTACTTAAACTATAGTCTTTATTGCCGTTCTCCTATATCTCCTTATATAACTAGTGGCTAAGAACGCTTTAACAATCTAATTAAATTCGGGGCTTAATAAGTCTTTTTTTCAATACCATATAGCTAACACAGTGTTGTCTAGATTCAGTATATTTATACTAACTCAACCTGTGACAAACTACATTTGTACAAATCAATACCATGAATGATTTGTAAAGGACAAGCATAAATTTTCGCCTTATAAACTGATTATAATAATTATATACCTTAGTTTATAACATAATATATAAAATAAAAATACTACCCTAGCCTTAAATACTATCTAGTACCTCAATAGTCCATGTCCAAAGCTTGTTAGCCAACTCTGGACTTTTAGCAGCCTTGTCTTTATCTACATCACTATTGCTCAAAATTCCCACCGGCTTGTAGTATGCTCCATTAACAAGATCGTTTCTCTTTGCTCCTGCGGCTGTCCATAATTGATTAAGCATGCCCTCCTCTGGCGTGAGAATGGAAACGCCTTGGATCAGGTTTGCAATATGAAGCAAGGCCGAGTCTGCAAAAGACAAGGTGTTTACCAAATCTGTTTTCACGACGCCGGGGTGCACTGAGACTGCCATTAGCTTTGGAAAACGACGCGCAAGTTCCGTCGCAAATATGAGATTGGCAAATTTCGATTGGCTGTGAGGCTCTTCTTGTCAGTACGACTTACTCGATTTCTCGGATTTGAGCAGCAGGTAAAGAAGTAATATTACCCATATCTATACAGCCATATTGGCATTCCGCCTTTCTCTGTTCGCACCTTATCATATAATATGCCGCCAGATGGATGTCCTTTCCAGCCTTCTGAGGTCAGACACACGACTCGCACGTCAGAGTACGGTATTTCCGCAGTTCGAATGAGAACTGGTAGAAGTTGGCGTATAATCATAGCATGGGCCAAATGATTGATTGCAAAATGGATCTCGAACCCATCCTTACTTATTGCCGGCGGTACTGCCATAACGCCTGCATTGCACATGAGGATATCCAGCCTGTCATGTGAGAATTGAGTGACACCAGCTCTTACTGATTCAAGGGAGCTGAAGTCCATCTCTAAAAAGGTCAACCCCACGCCTGGAGTTTCCGCTTTGATATCATCTATGATTGCGTCGGCTGCTTTTCGGTTACGACCAGTGAAGTAGATGTGCTGGGGGCCATGTTTTGCAAGAGCTTGGATAGACTGTTTCCCCAAGCCGCCGGTTCCTTAGGTGCCGAGTATTAGAAATAGTCATGGAGTTTATACAGCGATACAATGGATCAAAATCATACCTCCAGTAACAAGGAGAACTTTGCCGCTCAGAGAAAAGATGTCTTTCTCAGGATTGAAATTGGCAATGCCGGCGAGACGTGGCATGTTGAATGATAAAAGATAAGTACGCCTGGGTATAACGTGATGGGTGTTTCTTTGAGAGAGACAGAGGTCAGAATTTGCAATCTACCTGCCTTGCATATTATATAGCCTCTTGGGGGACGCCCAAATGAAAAGCACTGCATTCATTAGTCCTCCGTGTTCGCTTTGTCTTCCCTCAAGCCCTTGATTGCATCAGGTAAACTTGGTTTAATAGCGCTGGCATTACCAAAAAAGGTGTTAGCACGTCACGATCTTGCATTAGCCTAGTGTTACACGTAGCCCATCCAATCACATACGATCAACCGTAACAGTGGGTCACTTCCACACGTTCAACTCTTGGTGCTTGGGTAGTTCGGCGCCGACGGACGAATGCCCATTCCTTTCATTGCCTCCAATTTTCACATCTCTGTGACATAAAGATTCCTATTTGTGGTTTCTGATGTTTTAATTGATGACTTTAGAACGCTGCGAAGAAGCATTCAGCGGCATAACATTCCCCTTGACAGATGATCACAGATGCGGATGTCACTGTCAAGTATCCACGAGAGCTTCCCAAGGTACAACCCACTGGCAAGCCCAAAAGCTCAAGAAATGGGTGACTATTGGTTTTTTTAGTGATAAATCTGACAGAAATGACATCAGATGATACTCGACCAGGACGACTGGAGTGGAATCACAGACCCAACCGAAAGAAAGAAGCGACAGAATCGTCTCCGCCAGCGGTTAGCACGTAAGTATGGTCGTTTTCTTCTAACTTGAAGCAACGGAGCCGACGAAGCATATACCGAGATCGCAGGCAGTCTAAGATGATCTTTGGCTACATGACATGTGAAGCTGATTCTGAGCCAGGCGAGAAGAAAAGGACCGCCTCCTATGCGGAACTTACCTCCAGGATCGGTTCCTCTTGGAATGGTTTCGGCCTTCTCATTACTAAAGCAACACATGAGTCTATGGCTAGGTACAAAGAGCTCACCGCGGCGAATTATTTTAGAAGCGATTTATTCGATATAAATGTTTATGAATCGTTCGAGCCACCGACAGAAACCTGGAAGCTAGAGACGCATGCATTCATACCGCCTCTCATGTTTTACACGACAGCTGCAACATTTGGACAGCCAACGCCTCCTCTTATTTTCCCGTTAAGCCCAGACCATTGTCTGCTCACGATGGTTCAATACAATGTCCAACGCGCTTCGCTGTTCAATATGGCCCTTCTATCTCTACTAAAGCATCTTCCTCTAGAATGTGGAAGCACCCTCAACCTTCCAAGCTTAGCTATAGATCCGCCTAACTGCATCCCACCTGAGCTTCATCCTACTACTTTACAAAAATCCACGCCTCACGAGTATTGGATAGACATATTCCCGTGTCCCGTAATGCGAGATAATCTGATTCGCCTATATCAACAATATGACGTTCATGACTTTCAACGTGACATAGCGAAGAGTTTGTACGAAGGTTTTGCTGATGGAGAGCAACATGGTTGTATGGTCTGGGGTGAACCATGGACGGTCAACGGGTGGGAGGTTAGTGAAGGATTTTTTAGAAAGTGGGGGTTCTTACTAAACGGCTGTTCGGATCTTCTTGCGTCAACAAACCGCTGGAGAGAGACGCGAGGCGAAGAGATGCTAGTTGTAAATGTATAAGAGAAAAATATTAAAATGATAATACCTGCTAAGGCCAGGGTTGTAAATTCGTTACTAATTTAGTTACTATTAACGAATTTCTTAGTAATGAAACGAATTTCGTTTTTTATAATTAGTTTTTTTTTCGTCAGTAGGTTAAAGAAAACAAACCTAATGCTATTAGTTTTTATTAGTAGATTAATTACTAAAAAGGAAAAAAATAAAATAAAATAAATTAGTGTTACAACCTGATTTATTATAGGCTTAATCTTTTGCCTTGTTTGGCTAATGCTTGATAAATTGTTTATTGCATTAGCTAAGCCTGTTAACCTTGATAGTCAGGAAAAACAATAATCTAAGGCATGCTATATAAGATTAATTAGTTAAGAGGATTTAAGATACTTAAAATTGTTACGACCTAACATCTTATGGTCACAACGGTTTGGTATGTACCACAGAATAAGTATAGACCGACCAACCAATAGAAACCAGGTCGACATTATTACAACCCAACATCCTTAGGTCGCACAATAGGCCTACAAGGTAGGCCTTAAGGAATAACTATAAACCGATTAGCTAATTAAACTAAAGTTATATATAATTAGCATAACTTTAATTAACTTAATTATATAAAGTTAATATAACTTAAAATAACCTTATAAAATTAACTTATTATATAAAGAACTATTTATTATATTTATTAAAGAACTTAAATAATTAATTATTAATATAATAATAAAATTAAATATTAATATTTAGCTTTTATTTAATAACTAGCTATATAATTAAGAGAACT